>PVJS01005027.1:0-66110 GCA_004027185.1 Glis glis
AAAAAAAAAAAAAAAATAGGGCTGGGGTTGTAGCTTGGAGGTAGAATGCCCCTGGGTTCAATCTCCAGTACCAAAGGAAAAAAAAAAGGAAAGATTGGTGATTGGTACAGCAGTAGCAGTGTAATATTATGTATACCAATATTGATTCCATTTTCAAAAAGAAGAATTGAATTGGAAGAATTTGAAGAAACTCAGAAAAGATGCTTTTATTTTTAGAATATCCTTACTAGGCATTGTATATATTTTTGTTTTATTTTTTATGGTTCTGTTTATCACCCAGGAACACCATATATATTTTTTTACTTCCATCTATGTTTATGATCTGCTATGTGAATAAAATGACATTTTGATCTTTTCACTATATTGATTGAAATTAAGTTTTGTCATATCCATTTTATTTCATGAAGCTTTAAAATTTATCTTATAGCATATTTGATTTTAATAGGTTTCTTTAACTCAGAAACTCCCATTTCCTTTCATTCTGATTTTTTAAAAACTTAAATTATGATAATTTGTTCTTTTAATAATATTTTATTATATAATTAATATTGCAAATTATTTGAAGGCATATTCTTTTGCTGTTGAGAACAGTTTTAGCTCATTTACATAAATATTTACTAAACTTCTTCCTCAACTTTTTAAAAACACATCATGAAAGGGTGTCATGACATTTCCTTTCATTTGTCATGTGGAAAATTCTGTCTAGAGTTTTATTCTTTCTTTTAGCAATTTATATTATGCCAAGCCATTTTTCTTTTTGAGGTGAATTTAAAGGCTGTTTTCTATCCACTGTTACGTAGCTCCATTTGAGGAAAGAACAGAATGTTTCGTTTGTTTGTTTGTTTGTTTGTTTGGTGATACATGAAAGTCTTGCCTGGGTCCCAGGTTTAGCTTCACTTTAAGATACCTCGGTAAATACTCAGTACTGTAACCAAGATGAATTTGTATCCAGCTATCCTAGGCTTTGTTGGTTCTCTTATTCAGTGTAGCACCCTAGAAGATAGAAACCTCTCCCATGTCTTCCAAAGTATTATTAGATGCTGCTAAGAATTTTTTCATGACATTTGCTCAAGATGACAAGGTACACTATATTCAAGAAGGTCAAGGTAATAGGCTATGGACCAATACAATGGAGTTCTGCAGGTAGGGAGAGAACAGATTAGGTTCCACTCTGATACCAATAAGGACATGTGGATATTCCTAACAAGAAGCATGGTGGGGGTCAGTGGATGGGCAATTACTAAGTAGATACACCGGGTGTAGTATTTTCTTGCTAGATCCACACAAAAGAACTCTAGCTGAAGGTAGGCCTGGGTTGATAAGATATTGAGGGTGGTTTGATATAAAGAGTGGCAGGGATCTTCACGAAACTGACTCATCAGGATTCTTACTCTGAATAGGTTCTACAAAAACATAAGGGAAGCTTATGATAGAATCTGCTGAAGCAGATTTTATAGATGCCTGGGTAAAGCTGCTGTCACAGGTGAGTATATATAGGCTTCTACTCTCGGGCCATTTTCTGGATGTTTCTTTGGGTCTGCTTGTAAATCAGTGTGTTCCTGTTTGTGGAGTGTGTGGTGTGTTAAATCATATGGTTTTGTCCATCATTTTTATGCTTTGGTGGACCAGGGAAATCTTTTGTTCTTTGCATTCCTCACTTTCATCTTATTTCTTCCCTCGGCTTCCTTGAGGTTTATAAGATGAGGTTAAGTGCATTTTCTTATCGAATTGTTCCCAGTGATATTTTTTTGATTCTCTATCTCCCTGTCTTTGATCACATACTTTAGCATTATTGGAAATTGAGTTAATGATCAGATTTTAGTGTGTTTTCTTTCCTCAGAAGTACCTCTTTAAGAAATATGGAAATCAATGATTTTTTCCAATTTTGAGGATAACTACTGAAAAGGTATTCTTAAAGTTATGGATTTAAATTTGTATGATGAGAAGTAAAAACTATAGTTTGAGCGAAAATAGAGTTTTAAGAAATTTAAAGTATTAAAAAGAAGTAGTTACCAACTCTGGCATTGCACTGATAAACTCAATATTAAAATTTAGGTTCATTTTACTTTTATTTAAATAGGTGGATGAAAGAAAATATTTATGGATTCCATTTGAAAATATGCTTCAGCAGAACTACTTTTTAAAATATCTACCGTTAGAATAAAGTTGTGAGTGAATCCATATGCATAATTCATGGACTCTGTCATACTATAAGTCACCATCTAGAATCATACTCTCACTTAAAAAATGACCAGGGCTTAGAAAGTTAAGGGACATATCAACATTCATTCATAGCTTCTCAGATTAGGTGTTTGAAAAATATATATATGAGTAATATTAAAATTAATTCTATATATAGCATTTCTTGAGTAATAAGGAGGAAAGAGATGTATGTAGCTGAATATAAAGACAGAATATTGTAAAAATATTTCCAAATTTGAGGGATACTTTAGTATCAAGAACCATAACCTAACATTTACAATATTTGCATGTTAATGCTTTTTAGTCATTGCTTTCTGTTGAACTTTGCTGAGATTGTCTGCTCACACTTAAAGGCCAGGAAGAACAAGAATATTTTTCACCTATTAACAAAAGAGGAGAAATATTATCTTCTTTTTAAGACATGAGGATTTTCTCTGATAGTAACTGTTACTTAAGCAAAAGTTGAAAGAGCTAGAATAGAAAAAAATGAATTTTTTTCATATGTACATACCAATTGTCACTGTAACAAGAAGTTCTTTCTAGCATTAAAGATAAATTTATTTTCCCTTTAATAATATGATCTTTATTTTTTAGAGATTTTTAAACTTTTATTGGTGCAGCATAGTCTCACATCATAATGTAGTTCATAGTGATGTGACATACATGTACACAGCACTTGGTTAATTTTCCCCTGGCTCCCTTCCCACTCCCCTACTTACCCATACAAAATATTGAGATGACATTGGTATTTTAATATATCTACATAATGTCAGTGGAAATGTTTCCTTAATTAATTCTCCCTCTTCCTCACTTCCCCAAACCACCTCCATCACTCCACTGAAGTTTCTCCTTCATTATCTGAAGTCCCTCTGCTATCCCAATTACTCCCTAGCTTCTGAATATGAGAGAAAACATATGACTCTTCACTTCCTGTGACTGGCTAATCTCATTTGACATAATAATGATCTCCACGTCCATACATTTTCCTGCAAGTGTCATAATTTTGTTCTTCTTTAAGAAATTTATACAACATATGGTCTTTCATTTTCTTTTGAAAGATATACATTGTTTTCCTTTTTATTGTTAGTATAACTAGTTATTTGGTCAAAGTGTATTTGGCCTCTACTATCTTCCAAATGTGTCAAGCTAAGGACCAAGGCTTTAACACATAGGCCTTTTTGAGACATTCAAGATCCATACTTATAGCAATGGAAGCAATGCACACACTGATCTATCCCAAATATGTGTGCAGACCTGTAGTACTTCTTAAATCAAGACTTAATGTCATGTTAAAAGTATATCTGTATTTAATGTAATTGGGAGTTGTGAATGAAATAAACTAGAGTACTTCTCCCCAAAATATATCTTTGTGATATAAATATTATTTTTGATGTGAAGGCAATTAAGCAGCAAAACTTCTCTCTATTCTCTCATTTCTCTGCTTGAAGGCTGGATATGAATTTTCCCTAATAACAACAGTTCTAGACACTTGTCATCCCAAACATAGCAATAGAGAAGTCTGCAAACAATTATTACTCCATTACTTTTCTCTCATTTATTTAACATTTTCTAGTTTCCCTCACTTGGAAATCCAATTCTGCTTTCCTTTTCTTGTCATTTTTCTACATATTTATTATTCTTTGTTGAAGGTGGTTTATGAGCAATAGTTCTAAACCAGTGCTTTGAGTTATTATCATTGAAGTGTCTTCTTCATGCTGTGTGGTGCATTTGTAGATAAACTCATTTGTCTCTCTCTTATTGATCTGTTTTTTATTACAGAGGTACATCTCAAGAATTCATGAGAAATTAGGAGAAAATAATTTTTCTCCTGTATCACATTGCCATAATTTTAACTTATTTTTTATTTTAGAGTTAAAATGTTAATGTCATGAAGTAAGTTTATTGAGTCTACTGAATCATTATTCCTACACAAAATAAGGAAATTTAATAATATTTTTTCAGATTTGTATATATATAGAAAGTATTTCACTAGGTTGTTGACATGCAATAGGGTTTAGAATGACATAACTAAGACCTTTTGTAAACAAAGATTTTAAATCAAGCTAAACGCTTTATTGTAATTTATATTTTACCAGCAAGATTTATTTCTCAATAACATCCTCATGTTATACAATAGCTTGCTTAAATTAGAATGCAAGTGTACTCAGCAAGATAAAGGAATTAATTTTGTAAGGAAAAATTTATGTTTATTATTTTATTTTGAATAGTGTAGAGATTGACACACCATAAGCATCATAGACATAAGCCTCAATACACATAAATATTTTATGTAATTGGAAAGCTTAATTATGCATTAATTTGATTTTAAAATTAACTAATTCCATGTTAAAAATTCTGTTACAGCATCATGAAATAAAATCGATTTAAAAAATATATTTAATCGATTCCATTGTGAATCTTCCATATTTGAAAGTATTTCAGATATTTTATAAGATTTTGATATATTTAATTAAATATAATAAAATGTTATTTCAAATATGATTTAATCCATAATGATTTGGGTGTTGATTGAGACCACAATATCCTTTTTTTCTAAAATTTAAAATATCTTCTCTATACATATCAATGAAAAATTCCTCCTAAAGAGTACCTGGACGTGGTGACACATGCTTGTAATCCCAGTACTTGGGAGGCTGAGACAGGAGAATCGCAGGTTCGTGGCCAGCCTCAGCTATTTAGTGAGGCTCTCTGCAACTTAGTGAGACCCTGTTTCAAAAGAAAGAATAAAAAATAGGGCTGGGGGTGTAGGTCAGAGGTAGAATGCCCCTGGGTTCAATCTCCAGTACTGCAACAGAAAAACAAACAAGCAAACAAAAATTCCACATGAAATAGGGAAAGTTTTAATAGACCTAAGTGTAAAACTTAAAACTAAAAAATTTGCAGAATAATATATGATGTAAAAAACATAAAAGTATATTACGTGAACTTGATCAAAATTAAGCAACATTCTACTTTTTTGCCACTTAAGAGAATTAAAAGACAAACTACAAACTAGTAGAAAATGTTTTTGAAGCATATATCTGAAATAGAACTTGTTTTCCTCAATATATTAGTAATTTAAAAATTCAATAGTAATTGAAATATTAAAAATGAAGCAAAAGATTTTAAAAGACCCTTCACTAAATACCATAAACAACTTGTAAATAAGCACATGAATTCTCTTCATAATTCATCATTAGGGAAATACAAAATAAAATCACCTGTACTAGAAAGTCTAAAATGAAAATGACAATTCCAAGCACCGATAGGAGTGTGGAGTAGCCAGAACATGTGTATTCTACACGGCGGGTGGCAATGTAAATGCTACAAACCTTCTGAAAATGGTTTGAACTTTTAAAAGAACCCATGTCTATGAGCCAACATTTAAACACTTAAGTATTTACCTGAGAGAATTGAAAATATGTGTTCATATAAGAATTGTAAAGAAATGTTTATATCAGATTTATTTGTAATGGCTCAAATCTGTGAAGAACCCAAATTCCCATGAAAGGATGAGCCAATAAACAAACCTAAACATACCATTACAGTTAAATATGATACAACAAAACAATAAGCAAACTATTGATATAAAAATAAAATACATGAATCTCAAAATAATTCTGTTGAATGAAAGAAGCTTAACAAGTACCTACCATATGGTTCCATATATATATATACACATATATATATATATATATATATATATGCTGCAATTTGGAGATAAAAACAAATCAGTTGCCTGTGAAAATAAGAAAATTTTTCAGAAAATGAATTTTTTCTTTACCTTCATCGTGGAGATGTCTCCATGAGCACATAGATTTGCCAAACTATTTATAAGTTTTGCATTTTATTATATGTTAATTATACATCAATGAAGTACTAAAAAGTGAAAAATTAAAGATTGGCTAAGCATATGGGTTGGTGCCACAACCCAGAGTGATCCACCACTAATCATGATGATGGATAAACACGGCCAAGGACTAGATATGAATCTAAGTTCCCGGTTTCATTTCTAGGAAAAAAAAAAAAAACTCAACTATTCCTAAGCAAGCTAGAAATCAGAGTTTACCTGCCTGCCCTTTTGACTCTTTTTGGTATGTAAGATTTGGGTTCCAGAGAGGAGAGAATAGAAGGGTTTATTTGTTACATTGTTTTGAATTATAACCTTGTACTGTGTATAAATTCACCAGTTAATACAAGAACAATTATGGTTGTACTGTAAATCTTGCCAAATTTTGACAATTGAAATAATTTTTTTCAGAGCAATAGAAAATTATTTGGTGTTTGTTTTCTCACAAGGTTTAATAGTAGGTCAGAATTTCAACCCTAGCACTCTTTATATTGCTTTCCCCATCCTCAGCAGTGCCTGCTGTCATCCTTGTAGGGCTGCCAAATAAGACACATGATGCCCAGCCAAATGCAAATTTCACACACAAAAAAACAAATAACTTTTTGTTATAGGTATATCCCAAACATCACATGATACATTCTTTTTATATTTTATATTTTTCTAGTGGGGATTGAACCCAGGGGCATTCTACCACTAAGCTATACACCTAGCCCATGACACATTCTGGTTCTAAAACCCATAACTAGTCTGAAATTCAAATTGAACTATGAATCCTATTACTTATCCCCCTAAACCTAGCTCCTCTTGGCACATTTGAAGTCAGAGTATAATTATAGTTTTTCCTGGCTCTATATAGGTATGAATTTATGAGAGATTAGGATAGGACAACAGGAAGGTAAATTGAAAGAACGAGACACATGCGAGAATTATCTCATAGTGAAAAAAAATCTGGATGCATCAGTTCATGTAAAAAATGAGAAAGGGAAGATCCAGAGATATCTCCTAGATATACAATTTGGATAATTGGCAGAAGAGTGGATATAACTAAGATGGGTTAAAGAGGAAAATGACTAAAAAAGTAAGTTCTTATGGGAGTATAATTTCCCTAATTTTGAGTTAACTTGTGTGGTTGCAGTTAATAGGTTTACAGACTAAAAGTTGAATTTAAAATATTTGAATTTCTGGGGTGAAATTCTAAGCTACATATGTAGGGATCAGAATGCTGTGTTGAACATAAATCATTTGGAAAATTTTCTCCTCTTAAAATCAATTATGCAACTGCAACAAGCATTACTATGTATTTCTACCCTAAAATATACATTGCACTGTTTTCTAAATGTTTAATGATAATGAACAGTTTTGATGGAGAAAGATTTTTTTATGTCTCCTCACTATTGAAATGCTACTGTTGATGTTATACTGAACTGTTTCTAAAAATATCTTTCCTCAGAGAAGGAGATATGAGAGAAAAGAACAGCATTTTTATTCAGTTCCTATTCACCCAATTCCATAATCAGATTAGATATATTTCCAAAGTGCTTTTGTAGACTGTGAAATTGAGGGATTTACACACAGTGTTTCTCATTATTAATATTTACCTAAGGGGTTATAAATTACTTGAAAATGGAAACTATAAATTGTTTTAATCTGGGAAAGCATTTTTGTAAAGGAATTTATTATTACTACTTTGCCTGCCTAATGGGTTTAAGTAATGAAATTGAAATATATACAGATATTTATAATAAAATATTAGCACAAGACCCTGAAACTAATATTATAACATATTTCTGTCCACATTATATAGTAGTATGATGACTTATTCAATAAAGGGTATAAAGAATTCCATTTAAATGATAATGTAAATGCAAGAAATTATTTTCTAACTGTGATAAATTTTCCTGGGAGAGATTATCAGAGACAGTCCAAAAACAATAGATTCTAGAAATTGGCATCAACATTCTGAAACATAATGGTTTGAATCACATATATAAAATTATGTGATTTTCTCATACTATTTTAATATCAAAGTAGGTACAAATGCACTGAAAGATAACAAGTTATAGCAATTTCTATCTACTTAAATTTTGCTGTATTAAAGGAATGGAAGTAGAGAAATAAACAGGTTATGAAAGGAAATATATTAAATTATATTTAACATTATTTATAATCCATTTACAAAAAATAAACCGGGGGTCATATAGTATACATTTTCTTCATATTTCAAGTGTGCATCAAGTAAAATATGTAAGATTCAGAGATCATTTGCTTTTGATTCATATTAATATTTGATTCAGTATGTGTGTTGTGTATGATGAACCAGTAAAATCAAGAACTTGTAAGGTTAATGTCTACCAAGCTCCAGTCCACATTTGAAAAAGGTAACTTAACAAAAACTTAGACTATTGAGAGAAGCTAGGTTTCTCAGAATATTGACATTTGGCCTTAATGAATCTCCTTGTGGTAGAGGATTAAAAAAGGACCTGAGAGAAAAATATCCACAATTCAAAAAGTAGGTAATGAACAAAAACTTACATCAAAATGTGTTTCTTAAAGAATCAGAAAATTTTAGAAAATGACCACTTGCTCTTTCAACAAAATAAGAAAAATTGAAATATCAGAATTACCATCATCTTTCGAATAAGCAATATTCATACAAAATAAGCAGAAGAGATAAATATGAGAACCTGCTCAGAGAAAATAAAGTGATACTACTTAAAATAACAAAGAGAGCGGTGTGATGGTGCACACCTGTAATCCCCGTACGTGGGAAGCTGAGTCAATCCCCGTACGTGGGAAGTGAGTCACAGGTTTGAGGCCAGAGCACAGTAACTTAGTAACTTAGATGGTCCTTGCTCCAAAATAAAAGAAAAAAAGGCCTGGAGGTTCACTCAGAGTTAGATCTCCCCACCTTGGTTCCAATTGCCAGTACCACACGATAAAATTATAAAATAACGTGAAATATATGAAAATAAAAATTAAGTGCTATAAAAAATCCTTAATGTCCATAAAAATGGAAACAATATATAATAGAAAGAGTGAAAAGAAGTCTCATGATCCGCAGAATAATGCACCATGTAACTATTGTTTAAGTGGACAGCACACTTAGTGGTATATTCTTAGAAATATTTTTCTAAGATGAACATATTTTTAATTTTTTATAAAGAAATAGTTCCATTTCAAATTATGTAGACTACACTCAATCTGTAAGAATATTAGTATTTTCCGTTTGGTCATATAATTAAAAACTCTTAGGAAAACTGTGGAATTTTAATGGTTGCCACATGTAAGTTATACACACACACACACACACACACACACACAGAGCTTTTTCTTTTTTCTATCCTGCTGTTTATTGTGGTGATTCTATCGATATGGTGAAAAAGAAATCTACTAAGGTCATTTAGATTTCATTTTGTTTTTCAATAACTTATGTAGAAAGCTTGGAGAGTGTTGACCTTTTTTCTTATTACCTTGACAGGTCAAGATTACACTATTTTCAAGCTTGCCCTGATAGCACATTATTGGATTGGCTTAACTTGCAGCATATTTTTATTCTTGGGTTCTTAGAGTGTGTCCAGATCCACTCATTGTACCTGGAGTGAAAATCATCAAGGTATGTTTACTCACGAACAAAACTGGTGGTTTATACCAGAGGAAGAGTGAGAAGATTCAGAGCACTTAAAACAGTTGGCATCTTCTCGATAAACAATGTTCAAGAATACTGACAGGGGCTTTTATTAAAGCCTGTTATGTTGAGTCATGTTATGATATTTGTATAATGATGAAACTGAGATAGACTTCGACATGCACAACTTGAAATAATGCTCTTGTATCTTTCTTGACCAAAAAAAAAAAAAAACCCCAATGCATATTTTGTCCACTGGTTCCCCAAGCAGCATTCTCAGATTCGTATCTACTTTATCCGCTGGTTTCTTAGAATGGCAAATATACAGGTCCTCATTCAGTCCCACTGAAATCAGGAATGAATCAAACATATAAAGCATAGTATAAATTAATATTTTTAAATAAACAAATATTCAAATATATAAAGCAAAATAGACAACCCCACATTTTTGACCCACTAACAAATACTTTCATACTCTTGAGTATAGGCTTACAAAATCTTCTGAAATCTACAAAATTATTTGGTTAAACTTATTATAATGATAGAATACATGCAAAAATAACTTTTGAAATTTTATCAATACTAATATTAATTTTGCTTCTTTCTTGTTATTTATTTTTCAAGTAGATTTCATGTATTTTTGGGTATTCCTGAATAAGAAAAATATTTCAGGGAGTTTTTGAAGCAAGGATAAGTATGAATTAGGAAATGTGTTTTTTGACTGGTACAGTCATGATTTATTTTGTTTTCTTCACATAGTGGATGGTTAAAGCTGATATCTTTCCTCATAAGGCATTATATTTTGGGTTTCTTTAAAACATATTGCCACCATTTTTCTCTAAACATCCAAATATTTTAAAATGGATAACAACAAGAAAATATTTTATATGATCATTTGTTTGCCATTTTAATATTTCATCTGATATTCCTGCCTGAAGCTTTTCTGAACCATTTCTAACAGTGTTCTGCAGGTGATGAATTCTTCCAACCTTCATAGGTATGTTAAAGTGTTATAAAGACATAATCCTTAAGTTTTAACTTTAAGTTTAAAATCCTTTAAGTTTAAAACCTTAAGATTTAAATTATTAAGTCTTTATGTAGGGTTTGTATTACTATTATTTTGAAAGACATTTTTCATGGGTAAGGAATTTTAAACTGAATATTTTATTTCTCAAAAAATTGAATGTGGCAATAAGGAGCAGAGGAGGAGCATAGAAAACAAATAGCAATGTGTGTAGTGGAAATGCACATTATCAACCAAAATGAATTAATTTTAAACACATATATATGTGAGTTTCAGATAAGTCAGTGTTCTGAGGAATAATTATAACAAGGAAGACCAGTATTAGGGAAGAACAAGAAAATTCAAATCAGTGGTCTCAGATTACTCTCAATAAAATTAGAAAAAGAAGAGCAAATTAAACCAAGAAAACAAGAAATAATATTTAAACAGAAATTAAAATAAGAAAGAGTAAATTATTAGGTAAAATCCAATAAAAGCTAAAACTGGTTCTTTCAGTAGACCTATAAACTTGATAAACATTTAACCAGACTGATCAAAAATAAGTGAAGAAAATAACTAATGACAGTAGAAATGTAAGCATCTATATACCTATAGACCCTTCAGAAATAAAAATGATATTGGTAAGATATTGTGAATAATATTATGCTAATAAATTTTGTAATTTTGGTGAAATTAATGAATTCTTTGAAAGATGTACCCTTAAAAAGCCCATTTAAGGAATTCATAGACTAGATAACTTCATTGCTATTAAAGAAAGTGATTTTTAGTTATATCATTTTACAACAAGGAAATTATTTGGTTTCACTGGTGAATTCTCTAAAAACTCTTCCAAAATATTTATGATAAAAGCTTCCAAGTGACTCTAATATCAAAATCAGACAAAGCCCTAAACAGAGAAAATTAAGGACTTTATCTTTTAAATACATACATAAAATTATCCTGAAAATTCTATTAAAGTAGGATAATCTTCAACAAATCAGTGGAATTTATTCAATAAATTCAAGGGTAATTTAACATTCAAAATAATATACTTCACAACATAGATATACTAAAATAAGACACAGTCACTTCAGTAAATGTGAATTATTCATTTGACAATGTTCAGCATTCATCCCCATGAAACCATTTTCTGAAACCAACAGGAAATGGAATTTATACAACTGGATTAAAATATCTCTAAGACAAACAAAAATCCCACATCTAACATTGTACTCAATGGTGAAAAATAAATTTTTCCTTATATAAATAAACATAGAAATATTTAGAAAAAGAAGGAAATTAGGACATATACTACAACAATAATAAAATCTGAGAACATTATGTTAAGAGAAATAAGTCAGTCACAAAAAGGCAAATACTATTTTATTCCATTTATAAGAGGTATTTAGAGTAATCAGAGTCATAGTATCAACGTCAAGTTCTGGTTGCTCTGGGGTGGGGTAAGTTATTGTTTAATGAACACATAGTTTCAGTTTTTTTTTTTTTTTTTTGCGGTACCGGGGATTGAACGCAGGGGCGTTCTACCCTCCGTGCTACGCCCCCGGCCCTATTTTTTATACTTTATTTTGAAACCGGGTCTCACGAAGTTGCGGGGGGCCTCACTAAGGAGAGGGAGAGAGAGAGAGAGAGAGAGAGACAGAGAGAGACAGAGCGAGCGAGAGAGCTGAGGCTGGCCGCGAACCGGATCCTCCGGTGTCCACTTCCCAAAGTATTGGGATTACAAGCGTGCACCACCACGCCCGGCCCATAGTTTCAGTTTTACAAAATGAAAGGAGTCTTATAGATGGATGTAGGGATGATTGCACATCATTATGAATGTATTGAATACTGCTGAACTGTCTACTAACGATGGTTAAGATGGTAAATTTTATGTTATGTGCATTTTACCATAATTAAAAATTGGGGAAAATTAAAGAAGAAAAATAAAATCACTATAACTTCCAGCCCTTTATAACTTGTTTTCTATTTTTGGATATAATTTTACTAAATTGTCCAAACTGACCTCAAATTTTGTGGTTCTCTTGCTTTAACCTCCAGTGTACCTCCAAGTGTACCATTACACTTGGCAAAAAACTATAGGTTTGCTTTGCTTTGCCTGTACATGAATTCCATAAAAGCCTTCCTCTCATGTCCTGTCCGTGGAGCCCTAAATCACCTGTCATCTGGAGTCATCTGATTCACAAGTCACTGTCTGCTCAAATAAACTATGTAAAATTTAGAAATAAAAAAGAAGAGAAAAACTGATTTTATCAAGTATTGGTCAGGATATATCAGGGTGGGAACTCTCTCATATTCTAATAATGGGAATATAAAATGGTAAAGCTATTCTGGAAATAATTTGTCCATTTTAAACATAAATAAATAAATAAGTAAATAAATAAATAATTCACCTATCAGATGATATACCTCTTCTATTCATAACAGTGAATGGGTATGATCATATGAAGATTGGAAAAGAACATTTATAGCAGATTTATTTCCCATAGTCCATTAAATGAATAAGTAAATGTGCTGTATCCATACAATGGATTGCTACTCAATATTTATTTATTTATTTATTTATTTATTTACTTATTATTTATAGTACTGGAGATGGAACCCAGGGGCATCCTACTTCCGAGCTACACCCCCGCCCTGTTTTATTCTTTATTTTGAAACAGGGCCTCACTAAGTTGTTGAGGCTGGTCGCAAACCAGCGATCCTCCTGTCTCAGCCTCCCAAGCACTGGGATTAAAAGTGTGTGCCACCACGCCTGGCTACCACTCAGTATTATAAATAAAGTATTGATGAGTGTAACGGCATGGATGCATCTCAGAATAATGAGGCTGAATGAAAGATGTCAGACAAAAGATGCCCATGATATCAGTTCATTTGTACAAAATGTAAATGAATTTTATAGTGACATAAAGCAGATCAAGGTTAGGAGGGAGGGGTAGCCCAAAGAGGAAGGAAGGAGGAATTACACAGGGACTTGAGTAAACTGCAATATTTACCTTATCTCCATTGGTTCCACTGGTTATATACATATAAAAGTTTATCAATTATAGAAGTTAAATTTTTATAGTTTATAGCCAGGCCCAATGGCACACACCTATAACCCCAGTACTTAGGAGGCTGAGACAGGAGGATCAAAGGTTTGAGGCCAGCCTCAGCAACTTAGTGAGACCCTCAGCAACATATCGAGACCCTGTTTCAAAATAAAAAGTGCTGGGAATGTAGCTCCTGGGCTAAATCTCCAGTGCCACAAAACAAAACAAAAAAGTGAATGAATACATGAATATTTGCAGTTTATGACTTCTCAGTTATTTTTCAATAACGTTTTAAAAAGAAATAATGGGAAGAGACAAAGTGAAAATAAGGAACGGTCTGTCTTTCTTCAGTCAGCCTCTCTTCTAAAGTCTCTTTTTCTCTTCTCCTGACCCAACAAACATGCAACGCAGACGTCTGTGTCACTGGAACCAGGCAGAACCAGAAGAGAGCCAGCCCCATTTATACTTCTCACTCAAGTGGTATTTTTGAAATTGACTTAACCTCTCTGAACCTGTTTTGCCAACTTTAATGAAAAAATATCCACCACAAAGGACTGGTAAGAAGATATAACAGAATAATTTACATAAAGCCTCTGGCTCACAGTAGCCTCAGTAAATTTTATTCCAGTTCTGCACTTCCAATGTGATAAGCAAATTTAATTATTTGTTGGTGATACTTTCATGATTTGGTTTTCTTCCAAATACTATTGTATAATCCATGAAGAATGCCAGTCCAATTTTAATATGTCCATTTCAATTACAGACCATCATCCAACTAAAAAAGGAGATTAATGAAAAGCCACCTCTAGTCTCTGAGGAAATGTGAGGTCAAGAATGGAAATTTTAGCTTGGTAAATAGAGCACATTTTAAATCTGAAACACATTCAGTTTTATTCAATTCAAATATATTTTAATTATACTGAAAAAATGTTCCTTGCCTACATCTCCACACCCAGTTCAATCTCCTGTATAGTTAGCTTTAGAGTTCAGGAGGAAATTGGATTAATTGTTACATGAATAACACTTAAAAATTCGGGATCTTAACAATTAATACTAAAATTGTCCATGTTAAGCTCTGAGTTTTGAAGAATCATTACTACAAATAGAACTGTTACACGTTAGTGTGTGGAGTGGAATTTAAACACGTGAAACGAAAGTAATTACAATAGCAAAACTTTGAAAATAAGCATTGTTTGAATGCATATTTTCCAGTTTGGAATTATTTTGCATTGAAACAATAGCAAATAAAATATCATTGTTCTGGTCATATTAATATGAAATCCTGACTAACTAATTCCAAAGGAAATGAGCCCTTGTTAGTGAACAATTCTCGTTCATGTTTTGATTTACCCCAATAAACTGCATCATTCAAAGCCCAAAGGAAGGATTATTTTCAACAGAAGACAGTTACCTAAAGCAGGTATATGTAGTATTTCTGAGTAATCCTTAAGTTTAAAAAGCTTAAAATCACCTGTGTGTAAATTAAGGGCTATAAGGTGAGTGATAGCCCCAAACAAGCTCTGAAATATTTAACTGTCGCTGGTAATAATTTATAAAGTAGGTCTGTAGACATTTGCCTGATAGATCTGAGGGGCATGTTAATGGGGTCCAATGAAGACAGATAGCTCCATTCTGGTACCACAGAGCAGACAGCCGCCTCATGCAACTCTTCTCAGCCAAAGCACATCAATCTCACGGTGATGGCTGCTCAGATTAGACAAGGAGGCACACTCCTGTGAATCTTAAAAGGCCATTCCTGTCTCTTGTGAAGTTGTTTAACTTTGTTTTCATTTTATGGAGCCTGGCTGAGCTCTAACGCACATAATATTTGACAGATCGATTTTTATCAAATACATAGATGGAAAAGAGTGATATTTTGGGGGAAACATAAATTACAAATTTCACTGAATAAACTAAACTTGGCATTAAGTGGAGATACGATGAGATGATATTTATTATTTATTACTTTTCCCATATATTATTTATAGACAAATTCGTATTTTCTTGACATTATTTGATTTGTTACAATCTGGAATGTGATGCCTGTCAGGAGGAAGACAAACTTTGTAGGATACATGTTTAATTATTTTGGAACCTAATTTATGTGGTTTATGAACCATTCGAAATTATTAGGACTCCCTGGAGAAAACATGAAGTAACTGCGGCTGGACGGGATGATAACTGGATGTGTTGAAGGGAACTTCCCTGTGCAGCGCCATCATCCTTCACTCACTATCACTCATCACAGTGACATAACACAAAATATGGTTCCTATGTTTTCCAGACGTGATTTGTTTCTAGGATTTCTAAACCTGCAGCATTGTAAAGTCAAAGTAAACAACATCAGTGTCCCAACTGTGTCTATGCATCATATCTAAAAACAAGTGCAATCTATTATTAAAGATACCATCGGTGGGATACCAGACAGGGATGCTCAGAAATCATGCAATGGTATTTGTTTGATTCTTAGAGTATGAAACACAATTGGTCAAACTAAGTCAGTACAAGAATCCTTTTTTTTTTTTTGTATTGCTGAAAAATATAACCGTTCCTAGGGGACTAAAGGCCTTTGCTATAAATTTTATGCACCTTTAAAATGAAGAAAGGTTCTTTGCCGGTAACTGGAGACAGAGGATGACCTTCAGAAAATGAATTTTGTTCGACAAGATTTTATCAGCTTCCAGGACCTGGTGCCATTTGTCCAGCCTCTGTCTTCACCTCTCCTTTTTGTATGCACTGACTTATTTATCTGCCAACCTTAGGCCCTTCCCAGTTCCCATTCCCTTGGAGATTTGCAGCAGGAAGTGCTTAAACCATTCTTATTTCCCTCTCTCAGACAGGTTAATGTGTCTTCTCTTCTATCATCTTAACTTAGGACCAAACACTCTAAGGATGGCCTGTAACTCCAAAATGAAATGCAAGAGTAGCAAAGGAGATGCTGAACATTCTGTCCTATCAGCCTCAGTCCAGCCCTTCCACAGTTTCTGCTCTTATCCTTTGATTCCTCAATACGCTACTGAACTGCAGCTTGTCTTCAACTGGCCACAGGGCTGCCTCTGCTGTCACAGTCCACCCTGTGCCCATTCTGTGCTGTGAAGACAATAACATGTGATTGGATCCTTTATAAAGGCCAGGACGACATGGAGGACTTAGGCACCCAAGAGGTATTCTCCTGGATCAATGAGTTTTTCTCCTATTAACCAATCCAGTGCATTCTTTCCCATCTCCTTTACCCCGAGAGGCCCAGGTAAGTCTTATGTTTTCATCTCCTGTCATAGGTCTCCTGGTTTGCTATCTTAAACATATGCACCAGCAACTAACCTAGTACTTTAATTTTTGGTGAGCAAGAAGGCCTGCCAAGATCTTCCCTTCCACAATGGCTAGAATCCTGTCCCTTTACTTAACACAGTATTGGGGAATGTCTGCCTATCCACAAACCTCTAAATTTCAAACAACTGCCTGACAAGATTTCTCTCCATCACACAACCCAGCTTTTCCTCATCTGAGATGATGCAATTAGAACCACTGGTGCCAATCATTAGTATTTTGAACAGAATGTAATTTCTTTTTTTCCACAAACATTCACTTGTATGCATTTTATATGATTACTGTGATAATTTGTTTAGGACATTTTTTCTCCATAAGACTAAAACTTGTGTATGTGTATTTTGCTCCCCACATTATTCTGAGAATTTAGCACATGGTAGGTGTTCTATAGAAGTATGATGAGATAATAATCATAGTAACTCTAGGGAAAGCACAGAGTTTCTTCCTTCTGCCTCCTCTGAATGCTCAAATGGAAGAAGCAGGATAAATGGTGTTGGAGACTCTCACAGAGGAGGGGTTAATGTTAAAGAATAGTAGTTGGGCCATATATTTCAAAATCTGAGTTTTAAATGAAATGCAAAAAAAGTGAATGCCCCATTCTGTGTTAGGAGAAGAAAGTCACAAGACAGAATCACTATCCTTCTAAAAAGACAAAACCTAGAAAATAATAATAATGACTCCTTTTATTATTAAAAGCATAAACTTTCATTGGTACATTGTAATTATACATCATACTGAGTTTCAAAGTCATACAAACCTGAACACAGGTGATACCAATAGAGAGCTAAGGTTGTAAGGAGGCTTAACACATGTAGTCTGTTCCATTATTCCATGATGTCTGATTTTTTATGAGAATTCATATCTTATAAGGTTAGAGAACTCATGAATATCAAAATCTATTTATTCAACAGAATATCTCCTTCAGAATATGAAACTGTTGATCTGCTGTACAAAAATTTATTTTTAAGGACTCTGGGGTAATCTGAGTACCTATCATAAATATATGCATATATCTGCCATTGGCAGATGAAAAAAATGTATAATATATTGCATATAATGCATGCAGTAGTCAGAATCCACACAGCTATAATTTAAAAGACTTGACCATACAATTTAGAGGAAGGAAAATTTATTTGCTCATAGTTTAGAGATTTGGAGTTCAGTCCATGTGAGGCTAGGGAACATGGATCTCAGTGCATGGCAGTAGGAAGTGGAGACAGGGAGAAAAAAGACTTTGCTCTCACATCATGGAGGCCAGAAGCAACAGAGGGAGTGAGGGGAGGAAGAACCATATATAATCCCCAAGACTGTAGCCCCAGGGACCCACCTTCTCCAGCCACACCCTACCAACCAAGGCCACCATCCAGATAAGTCCATTACAATGGCTTTATCCACTGCTGAGGTTACAACCAAGTCCAACTTCCAACATTGCAACCCCACTTCTGTGAGGTCTAGGGGAGCATTCTATTTTCAAACCATTATAATATATAATATACAGTATATGTAATATGAAAAACAATACAGAACTACTACAAAGCATATATAATATAGAGAAAATCCAAGTCAATCCAAGTTCTGGAAGCTAACAAGTATGAGAATCAGGTGTCTGCAGGGTTGGTTTGTCAGAGGCTTCTCTCCTTGGCTCACAGGTGTACTCAAGTCACCTTTTCTTTGTGCAGACACATCTTTGATGTCTCTCCCTGTGTGTCCTCGTCTTTTTCTAATGAAGATAGCCAGCCATTACACTATACCCTGAAAACATATAAATGATTTATCTCATTAACAGGCATCTATATTTCTTAATACAACAATGTGAAAACAGATTGCACATCCTAAGGGGCAGTTGGATGAAGTTTAAGGTAGGCATAATTTAAAGGCTTAGACAAAGGAATCAACAGAAGAGAGTGGACACTGAAGACTTTCATGAACATGAAGGGGAAAATCCCAACAAGGTCTATGTGTGTGAGGGAGAAGATGCCTCCAAAAGAAGATGTGCTTTTGGAATTAAGCCACTGCCAACTACAGCCTTCATGGAAGAGAGTCAGGATCAGGGGAACAGGAAAAATAAAAGCATTTTTCCCTCTGCTTTAATTTTTCCATAACAAAATATCATAGACTGGATAGTTTAAACAAGTATTATTTTCTCATAGTTCTGGAGACTAACAAGTTTGAGAATCAGGTGCCTGAAGGGTTCTTTTCTTCAGAGGCCTCTCTCCTTGGCTCGCAAGTGAACTCACGTTGCCTTTTCTCTGTGCAGACACGTCTTTGATGTCTCTCCCTGCATGTCTTAATCTTTTTTCATGAAGATAGCCAGCCATATTGCTTTATGGTTCATATTGCATTGTGACTTCATTTAAGCTTACTGCTTTGAAAAGATCTCTATACAAATATAGTTCTATTCTATGGTACTGGAGGTTAGATCTTCAACATGTGAATTCTGGGAGGGACACAACTCAGTCAAGCACACTCCCTAGTTCATGAGTACCTCCTGTTGGCCAATACTGCCAAGAATCCAGAGAGCACAAAAGTCCTACACATGTTCCTGGGATATCTCGTGGAGGTCAGCAGGGTTATGTAGAGAGAGGAAAGGCAAATACTCAGCACACCTGGGTAATATCTTTAGCACTTTTCTTCATGAAATAAAACAAAGCATTCATGATAATTATTAAGAATAAAAATATTATCAGCTAAATGTTTCCTTAAAATAATTTAGTATTTGCCATTTCCATGTCAAACATCCATTTACTCACAATCTACGGAGAATTTAAAATTTTTTTCTGTTCGACTGCTTTTCTCTGTCCTACTGAAAATATCTGATTGCTAAATTCAATTATCTGTTGTTCTTAATCTATATTATCTTTCCATTCCTGTAGAATTTGACATGTGATATTACATCTTAATTTTTTTCTTTTGAGTTCAACTCGTTTATAGTATTTTATTATTTTCTTAAATTCTTCCAAGGTAGAGGTCTTGTCTGACTGGTTCACCATTGTATCACCAATATTCAGTTGCTATTATGCTGAGAGTAAGATATACCTCTGATTCTGGCCCAAACATTAATTTTATTCTGTATCCTCCATGGAATCAAACTACAGGGTTTTGGGCTACCAAATTTCATCCCAATTAGAGAGGACAAGGATTTACATTGAAAGTGTTCTCTCTGATTAGTCAATTTTGGTGTAGATAGCTATCTTTGCAGCTGATTAAAGTGGATGAAGATAAATAATATTTTATTGATATTTTCCCTTTATGTGGTTATTCAGATATAGTCAAACGTGAAGAGAGAGGTTCTGCTGTAGTGAGAAATATAAAAAATAGACTTTGTAGCCTCATGTCAATCATCAAAATAGGTTGATCTTGTCCCAGTGAAATAGCTGTGGTGGAAGGTTTGGAGGAGGTGTTTGCCACCCAGCTCCTGTGCACAGCAGCGTGGGGAGGGTTACAGCCTTTCCTTCTCAGCATTCCTTTTGGGCTTACTCAGTCCATTAAGAGTGTGGGAAATGAGTTTCAACTTCATATTCTAGAGAACTATTTGGATCCACTGACATTCAAAAAAGTAGAGAGAAAACTAATTATTTTGATTTCTCTCTATCCCTTCTACCCTCCCTTTCTTCCTCTCCTTTATATCTACATGCCTCATATTGTCTAGAGAAGAACTTAAAATTCTTCTGGTCTTACAGGCTAGAACTGGGCCTGAAGGAAAGAAGGTCCTTTTTCTAAATCTACACAGTTTTGTACTTAATGTCAATTTTGGCTTCAGAGCCTGGTGTATTTATCCCCACCTACTACTCCCCCCCTTTTTGCAGTATTGTTATTTTTTTATTTAAGTCCTTTCCACATCTGTTCACCTATTTTTATATGTACGTATAAGCATACAAATACAAAGGAAGCAAATCAGAAGACATAGTTGCCTGCTTTGGAATCAAACTGTACTCAGTCTAGGAGTTCAAAGATTCCTAGAAGTTTTGAGCAGTGTGTCTTTTTCTGTTAAATTTATCTTGAAGGATTGCTTTAGCTAATGAAATATTTTCCCAATATTCTATCACTCTCATATACTGTTAATACATTTTTGTGCTGTTGGATATCTATTCCCTGCTTTTTCTCTTGTTATGAATAAACATGATGTGAACATGTTTGTATGATTAGTGGGTAAATCTTTTTGTAAGATCAATTTTTTATTTTTGATACTTTAATTGGTGAATTGCAGTGATACATAATACTGAGGTGTAGTGACAGGAACAAACATGCCCACAGCACTTAGTGTGTTTCCCTCTGAAAACCACCCTCCCCTTCCCTGTACATATCATAGAGCTCGGTACTGATAATTTCATATACATTCATAGCGTTATTTAAACTGTTACCTTCATTATGGCTCTATCCTCCCTCCTCCATTTAAGACTTCCTTAAAGAAAAACATATGATTGTTCACAGATACTATGTTTTTCTCTTGTTTTGTCTTAATATTAAATATTGGAATGGCACCCCTTCCTTTTATGTGATCCTCACGTACTTGATGGGGAGAAATATAAAGGGACCATTCTTACGTTCCAGTTTCTTTTTGACTGAAAGTATCAACAAGATCTTTCTTAGATCTTAGTGAGATGCTTCAAGTGTGTGTGTGTGTGTGTGTGTGTGTGTGTGTGCATGTGCACATGCATACTTGCGTTATTAGTAACAACAATAAAAACGAAAAGTTGCTGCTTGGGTATTGTTCAAAGGACTAGAGAACCAATCTTAGAAGAGATTAGTGAAGGAAAGTACAAGCGGGCAAAAGACAATTGGAGTGCGACACTAAGAAGTCAAAGACATCAACAGAGACAAGTAGAAAGAAGACTTGCAGAAAACCATATTAGAGATAATAGATGACAATTGCACCCTTTAATGCATGGATGCTCCTGATAACATCTTTTGTGTATATGGAGCTGGGGATTGAACCCAGGGTCATTCCACCTCTGAGCTATACCCCCAGCACTATTTTATTTATTATTTTAAGACAGTGTCTCACTAATTTGCCCAGGATAGCCTCAAACCTGTGATCCTCCTGTCTCATCCTCCCAATTACTGAAATAACAGGTGCTCCCAGCTGATCCTGATAACATTTATCATTTAATATTAAATATGGCATTAAATTGGATATTTCTATTTCTATGTATCATCTAAATATTTAATGCATATAATATAGTGCCCTAACAAGCCTCAGTTCTTATCTTCAATGGTTGTAAAATAGTGTATGTTTCACAGATTTATTGGTCTTTTGTTAAAAAGCAAATTATTTCCTTATGCCT
Source organism: Glis glis (assembly GCA_004027185.1). Classification (NCBI taxonomy): domain Eukaryota; kingdom Metazoa; phylum Chordata; class Mammalia; order Rodentia; family Gliridae; genus Glis; species Glis glis. The sequence goes on from PVJS01005027.1 coordinate 22,343, forward strand.
GGGGCTTTTCTTCAGAAATGTGATTAAATCTCTCAAAAAGAAATATGATTTACACTTTAGCCAATAGGTATTTGATTCTAGTAGGTGACTAACAGGACTTGTTATAACCAATAGGACTCATAATAATAACAATCACTAACATTAACTAAATGGTTAACATGGGTTGGAATTATTCTAAGTGGTTTGCCTCTATTATTTAATTCTGAAACAATTCTATGAGGTGCCTCCTATTTTCTATTTGTAGAGATGAAGAAACTGAGGCACAAAGGAAGGAATTATTTGAAGTTACTTAATGGAAAAATGTTATCCAAACTTAAGCATTCTAATTTTGAAAGTGAAACATTTATTCATTACTCTCCTTGTATCATGTAAAATATAAAATTACTGGAAAGAACATTGCTATAGTACTGAAAGACAAAAAGACCTTGTTCTTAGAGCTGGATATGGTGGCACACACCTGTAATCCTAGTACTTTGTAGGCTGAGACAGGAGAATCACATATTCAAGGCCAGAGCAGGGAGATTTAGTGAGATCCTGTTTGAAAAAAAAAATAAAAAGGGCCTGGGGGGGCAGCTCAGAGGTAGAACATTCCTAGGTTCAATCCTAATTACCACACACAAAAAAAAGAGAAATTGTCCTTATGAAAAACAGAAAATTCTTTATGTCAAAATCTGTAAAATATTTTAAAATATATTATAGATTATATTATAAGCATTTCATTAATAAAATAAATAAAAACTATATAGACAATAGCACACCTGGTGTTTAGAAGAGAAAGGGTGAATGGTGTTACATGATGATTTGTGTACCCCTGAAATTCACATGTTGAAACCCTAACCTCCAGTACCTCAGAATGTGACTCTACTTGGAGATAGAACTTTGAAGGGTAAGTTAAAAAAAGGCTGCTAGATTGGGCCTTAGTTCTTTTTGACTGGTATCTTTATAATAAAAGTATACGTGCACACGGAGGGAGGCACTGGGATCATGTGCACACAGAGGAAAGGTGGCGAAGACTCAGCAAGAAGGTGGACATCTGAAAGTCAAGGGAAAGGCCTCAGGGGAAGCTGACAATTATTTCCAGTAGATTCAAATATGGACTTTAATGATGGAATTTTTTATAACTCTCACAATGGCAAAACTTAGAAATCTTGCAATGATTGTATTGGAAGGAATATTGTGGAATTGTTATGCACATAAATCATTGGCGATGCTGCAAATTAATAAATTTGTCAATTTCTCTCCTGAACCTGGGTCATTTTCATAATGAATATTAGTGTTATATTGTATGAAAATATATATTTTGCTTTTTTACTTTAGCAAAAAAAATAAGTAATTTTGCAAGTGATTAGGTGTCATTACTAGTGTAATTTGAATTGTTGTCCGATGTTCATGTTAATAGTTTCCATATAATTACCTAATCTGTTTTATTTTATATCCAGACTACATTATTTTAATGATAACTACTAACACCATAGTGAATAATTTTCTATGTAAATCTGTGCATACATGTAGGGTTATTTCTCTCAGCAAAATTTCTAGAAGCATAAATGGTCTATAAATAAAAAACATTTAAAGTGCCCTGATATATATAATTTCTAGAATTATAGATGTACAGTCTTTTTATATGTAGTATGATTATTTCTCTCCTCCAAACAAAAATTCACCTGTTATCTGTTTCTAATAATACTGGTTCTATATTTTGTCTTGGCCCAAATAATTATCGTAAAAAATCAGATCTATGCATTTTTAAGATAATGAACTGTCATATGTGTAAGAAAATAAAAATTAATTGTCCTATATTATTTATACATATTGAAAGTCTGAGTATTGATATAATTTTATTATCAAATTATACATATATATCAAACTATTGTATTTTCAATACTGAAGCTGTCATATATCTAGTAAATCAATCTGTATTTTTACATCAGGCAAAGCTACATATAGAATGCATAAAATATATCAGAAAATAAAAAGTCAGAGTTATTGTTTTAGCCACCACACTTTGTAAGAATATAAAGTCTTACAGTCAGCCTCTATTTTAATTTTGGAATATAATATCTCTGGGAGGTAAGTTCCATGGAAATAAAAACCCTCATCTACATAAATGCATATTTATTTGAGGGAATGGGATAGCCTACTAGAATCAATTACCTCTTTAAAAGTGCACGTTCCAGTTTTTATTACCTCCATTTTGCCATTCAATTCATAGACTTTTATTTACATTATCTCAAAGATATCATCTAATTTCCTAGTCTGCATGAACTTTCAGTATCTTTTGCTGAGTTTTTTTATTACATTAGTTGATCATGAATTCTGTGACTATTATGCTCTTGAAAACATCCCTGGAGAGAAAAGGCGAGTCTAACAGTGACCAGAATACATCAGTAACAAAAAGATATAGTTCCAAATAATTGCTTGATTTATAACCAGTAAACTAAAATAATTGTTATGTATTTGTAAAGATTGGTATCTCTTGTTTCTTTTATTTTCCATTTTGTTTGAAAGCATTCTACAAAATATACACTTTCTTTCAAATTTTATCTATAGTATTAAATTTCTTTTAAACTGCCTATACACATACTTAACATAAAACATTACATTTTAATCACAATGACCAAAACCTCTGTGGTACAATTCTTTTACCTGCAATGGAAACTGTTTTCCTAGACACAGCTAATTCTCTATAGAGCTTATTTACTGTGCTTTATGAACCACCTGAAGTGGCTCGCTGTTGTTACCTGGCTTGATACTACCTCGGGGGTTGTAATTACTTCAAATGTGTGTGAACTATTCCCACACATGACACAGACACACACACACACACACACACACACACACACACACACACATTGGAAATATATATATCCCAATATATATATATAGGGATTGAATCCAGGAAGGAGTATACTATCTCCCAGTCCCTCCCCCACCCCATTTTTTATATTTATATTTTTTGGCCCTATGGATTGAATCCAGGGGCATTCTACCTCCAAGATACATCTCCAGCCCTTTTTGTATTTGTTGTAAAACAGGGTCTTGCTAGGTTGCGGAGAGTCTCACTAAGTTGCAGAGGCTGGCCTTGAATTTGCACTCCTCCTATCTCAGCCTCCCAAGTCTTGGGATTACAGGCGTGCAAGCACCATGTCCATCCTTTTATTTTATTTTATTTTTTGAAACGTAGTATCACTAAGTTGCTGAGGGTCTTGCTAAATTGCTGAGATTGGTCTCTAACCTGCAATATTCCTGTCTCAACCTCCCAAATTCTGGGATTACAGAAGTGTGCCACCATACCCGTCTGCATTTACTCTTTTTAACCTTCCTGATTGATTATATATCAAAATAAGAAAAAGAACATTTTGCTTATTTGTTAGTTGTGTATCTGTTCATGCACTTGAAATAAATGTACATAGCATTTTATAATGCAGTTAAGTAAGACTCTATGTGAACTTTTACTAGTATATAATGAAATCAATTAAAATGACTTATTTGGAACATAATATAAGGCCTATTTCATGATACTCACCTATAAAAAAATCATTTCCATGGGCAGGGAATTTGGCTTAATGAGAGAGTGCTTGCTTAGCATTTGCGAGGCTCTAGGTTCAATCCAAAACACCTCAAAAATTATATTTTTAAGAGTCTCACGATAAAAGTGAACTTTTAAAAAATATTTGCTATGAATTATACCCTTCTTTTGTATACTGTATCTAGTATAAAATCACACTAGAATTTTATGCTTATCAACACTTCCAGGTCTCTAATGTTTGAGAATATATTCCTCAATTAGACAGACAAATACTCATTTTGTCAAAGAAACTGTTTGCAATATCAAAAAACCTAAAAATACTAAGTTCTAATAAATACTATCTTTAATGTTTCTTACCTGAAGTAGGGTGTGGTGGTGCATACCTCTAATCCCAGTACTTGGGAGCCTGCGACAGTAGGATCGCAGGTTCAAGACCAGACTCAGAAACTTAGTGAGGCTCTCAGCAGCCTAGTGAGACCCTGTTTCAAATAAAAAATAAAATGTCTGGAAATAGAGCTCAGAGGTAGAATGCCTCTGAGTTCAATCCCCAGTACCACAATAAATAAATAAATATTACCTGAGCATATTTTAAATTGTTTAAAATATATCCATGAAATATTTGACAGAAATAATTGTAATTCTTGTTTGTAACCCAGGAAAATTACATTCTGAAAAATATATATTATCTTTAGAATTTTATAGTACTCAAAAATATAAAATCTATCATTTCTGACATTGAAAAAGAATTTTGTTCAATGTCTATATTGGATTTTTAAAATCTTTTCTTCCCAAATTACATAATGTTGTACTAACAATACCATAGCCATTTAAGCCCAAGGGATATTTAGAAGTACATGTTGGAAATATATGCAGGTTTTTTTGTTGTTGTCTAAGTCACTGGGGGAGGAGGTGCAGTGTTGGTGTTTTTCAGGTACGGTCTTGGGAAATTAAATTTTCTATAATACTTGGAATATTGTAGCACAGGCATAAGGAGAACTAATTGCTGAAGTTCTAATAGTGTACCTGATGAAAATTGTGGAAAAATGTTGAAATCACCAAGGGATACTCTCCTTACATTGGTCGAGAGTAAAAATTGAAATAAAATTAAAAAAAATTGAAACTACACTATGTGATTCAATTTCTCTTGAGATATTGAATACTTAAGATTGAATTATGGAAATGAGTATTGCAAAAAAGAATATGGAAAATAGTAAAAGATTTGGTTTTCATATGTGTGGAGAGTTTAAGATTAGAAACCCATTTATTTTCCATAAGACATTTGGAAGATTTTGAATAAGCTTGAAAGATGGCATCTGGAAGGAAGCAACCATCATCTCTCTAAATAAGTTTAAAATTTTCTTCCGAATTTATAGATTATTTTTCAAATCTATTCGAGGAAATTCTAAATCTCAAAAGATGAAGTCATGTTTCATGGGACCCCTTCGAACCCTGTCTGCCTCACCTGTGGGTTCTTATCCTCACTGCCCCTTACTTTTGTGTCCACCAGGCTGGCCTCCCAAGCTCTCTTTTGACTTGCACTCTGCCTAACCAGAGCCTCTTTGCCCTCGGAGAATGATGGAAGTGCCCGATGAGGTCTGGAGGAGGAAATTCTAGCTAGCGCCGTTGGCATTGGGCAGGACAATACTGAGACTTGACTTCATTCCTGAGTTCCCTATGGGATGAAGCTGAAAACTGTCCCCAAGGCTGAAATCACACCCTTGTTGAATACTTTCACCTCTCAGTCTTGAATTTGCCAGTGATTTACCTGTTTGTCTTGGGAACACTTTCTTATAAAAGCCATGTGCATTCATGAGTCTTTATCTCATATCTGTTTTGGGGACTTGAAACGCTAGGATCATTACTATCAAAATATCTTTAGTTCAAGTTCTTAGTTAATAAATAATTTTAAACTTACAAGACATTTCAAAAATAGTTCAAATAACATCCTATATCATCCAGATCCACCTGTGGGCATTTTACCCCATTTGTGATCTCTTTCTCTCTGTATGCATACATACATGTATTATGTGTATGTGGGAGGTTTATAGATACAGATGTATAATTTTCCTGAACTACTTGAAAGTACTATGCATAGACCATGGATCTTTACCTTAAATATATTCATGTATATTTCTTAGAAAGGAGAATCATCAACTTTAGCAAATTTAATTTTGATACAACAATTTGGTAATCTAGACTCATGCCCAATTAATCAAATAATATAATTTATAGCATGTTTTTCTCCCTCTAGAGCTAAGAATCCATTCTAGGATTGCTTGTTGCTTTTAGATATAATTTAAATATTCAGTCTAATTTAATCTGGAATAATTCTTCGGCTTTTTTGTCACTCACATTTTAACATTTTCAGTCTTTATATTTAATAAAATTATTTTTTCATTTGTCTGATTTTTAAATTGTGTGGATGAGTTCAATTTTCACTTCCCCGGGCTGCATATGTCATAAGCCTACTATGTCCTTCATAGGGTATAGCATTTGAAGCTCATATTGTCCATCTGCCTGCGTTAGTGATGTTGATTTTGATGACTTGGTGAAGGCATTCCGTCTTGCTACTCACAATTCTATAGTTGACATTTAGATATCAGATCCATTTTAATCTTCTTCCTATATAAGCTCTGAGGATTGGATATCATGCTATCCTTTTACAAATTAATGTCTATTTATTTAAAAGTCCAACTTTCCACAGTGATTTGACATATTACTTCCCTCATTCACTACCTATATATATGTAGTTAATATATATATGATATAATATATATATGTGTGTGTTAATATAGATAGATGTGTGTGTGTGTGTGTATATATATATATATATATATATATATATATATTGCTCTATTTTTTCACATCTTCTACTGGACCTTTGATCTGTCTATCCACAAAATTATCAGATTTTAATGATAAAAGATTAGAAGACAGTTTTAATAATTGTTAGAATTAGTCAACCATCACAATTCTATTTTTAATATTCTCCTATCTATTCTGCACTTTTATATATTCCATAAGAATTTTACTATCCATTAGTTTAGCTCCATAAAATGCTTATAATTACTTATATTGTGACAATGTTGCATTTCTAAATCAAATATGTACAACTAATATCATGAGATGTTGAATGATTCTGAATGAGAACAAAGGATGCCTTTCCATTGTCTAAATGACAGGGACTGAAAGACAGATAGAATTAATAGGTAATAGGCAGATGCACATGATCAAATAAAAGTAAAAATGACTGCAGAGTGGTCGAAGAGTGCAAAATTTTGTTTGTGTCCTTTAGAGACTGATGATAGGGACAAGGTGCTCTGCAAACACTATGTTGTGAACTGAATCTACCAAATAAAAAAATTGTCTGGACTTGAAAATATCCTGTGGACCTTGAGAGATTAGTGTGACCAGTTTGTTACTGGCCTGAGTATTTCATTGGACACACAAAAGTTATTACCACCTTAATTTGAATCAGCTTCCAACCACTGGACTTGCTGTCTTGCGTAGCTCCAGAGAATGCAGAACTCCCAATACTCCTTTCTCACCTTCCTCTTATAAGGAGCCCTTACTCCTTCCCCTTACTGAAATACTCATTTGGTTGCTAAATGATTTTGTGTCTTCTGATTTGAAAATCTATTCATCCAAATAAAATTTTCTTTGCTTTTATTTTAACATAATTTGTAATTTCTTGGAGTTACAAATATAAAGATAATAATGATTTCTTTTAAATTTGCAAACTGCTAATTTGCTTATCTTTCTTATTATGTAAATTACTACTGTCATTTATTTTTCTCGATTTTTCCGTATATGTTAATAGATTCTGCAAAGAGAAACTATTTTTTTCTGCGACTTCCTTTTGTCTGCCTCCAGCTCTTTTAATTATCTAATTGAATTGTTTAATAACCATGTTGATAGTAGTAGGGATAGTGAACACACATCTTTTTCCATACTCTTGTGAGACTACATTTTTTTTTGTTAAGTAATATTCTGGCTTTGGTGTTGAGGCATATATATTTTATCATACTGTGGAATTACCCATCTTTCTTATATTGTTAAAAAAGCATTCAGTTCTGAATGGATGTTGACTTTCCTCAAATAATGTCCTTGTGTTGTAGATTTCCTGAAATCTTTAACTTTATTGGTACAATTTGATCTACATTAATAGATTTCTTATTATTGAACCATTATTATGTTTCTAGAATAAACTCCCCATTTTTATTCTGGCCAAAGTGATCATGAGAACAATACAATTAGCACTTAAACTAGGTGTGGTGGTGTATGCCTGTAATACCAGTACTTAGTAGGCTGAGCCAGGAGGATTGGAGGTTTGAGGCCAGCCTCAACAATGCTGAGACTCTCAGCAACTTAGTCTCTCAGCCCTATTTCAAAATAAAAAGGGCTGGAGATTTAGCTCAGAGATAAAATGTCACTGGTTTCAATTTCTAGTATCAAGAAAATCTTTAAATTATTCAAGTAAAATAATATAGACTCTATTTTCCACTAATTGTCATTTAAAAAAAATGTCTACAAGTATATCAGTATATATATCTATATTATATAAATTTGCATAAGATGCTTATGTCTTCCCAAAACTACCATTCTGAAATTATAACCTTGATAAGGAATATGCTAGTTTCATATAAAAACATAATAATAAATTCTGTGCCTGTTAAATATTTGATGTTTTATATACCTAATGATTATATCAATTAATCTAATTCTATTACAATGCTATCAGATTTTAATTGATTTCATAGACCGATTCCTGTGGCAAATTTGGAGAAGTCATCTGTTAACCATTTGCTGGACACACAATGGCTTAGAGGCAAACTTAATTTGAATCATTAAAGCAGCCTTAAATATTGGGTTAGCAGTTAGCTCCTCATTAAGTTAAATAATATTTGTAAAAACATCTGGCCATTTTTTCACATATAGTGTGAACTGAAGAAATAATACAAATAATAGTTCTAACTTTTATTTTTCTCTTCATGGTACCACGGAGAATATTCTGACTCAAAATTGTGTAAAACTTTGCAGTAGGTATAGTACACTTACAAATATCACCTTAGATGTCATTATAATGCTTGTTTTTGCACTTGGGAAAGACACACTATAGAAGAGTGATTAGCTATCAGATTGTGGTTTAGATCTGTATTTAATTTCTTCTCTATGTACATATTACCTTTGAGACCTCAAACAAGATACTTAATGTGTTGAAGGCACAGTCTCTGCATCTGTAAATTTTAATACTTTCTAACTTACTGTTTTGAGAATAAAACAAATGTATAAATGTATATAAATTTCTTAGCACAGTGATTGCATGTTGTAAAAGCAGTAATAAATATATTTTATTAGTGGTAGTATTTCAACCACTTCTCAGCTTGCTGCTTATTATTCTTTTCTACTGAGGCCATCACTTGGGCTCTGTCAGTATTTCTCAAATTCTCTGTGGTGAAGAACACTTTTTAAAGCAACAAATGCTTTTGTAATACAGTGGAAAAAATTGTCACTGCGATGTACTATACATGTTGCAAACACTCACTTTCACTTTTTTATGCTTATATTGAAGCTGACTCTCAACAGTTTGCAAATAAACAATGCTCTCTGAATGATAATTGGAATAATGTTTAGTATATTATTCCATCTTGGATATTTTGTAAATTGACTACTACTTTTTAAATAAGGTTAAAAAAGTATTCACCCTATTGCTCCCACACTGTAGTGCTAATTTCATCTGATTTGCTTTAGAAAGAAAACTCATGTTTGTTTTTTAATCCTTTCTACTGAACTTTGTAGAGCTTTTCCACACCTTGTGTATTTTGTAGTTAGGTAAAAACATGGAATAACCATAGTCTCTTAAATTATTTTACTTATTTATATTACAAATACTTCAGTCACTTTCACACTGCTGGGTTATTAAGTAGGGCAATTTTTGTCATTGCAACTTTATTAAATAGCTTTAAACTATAGCATAAGAACTAACAGAAAACAACCATAGTTCATGTTGCAAATTTAAAGAGACCTTATAAAACACTTGGTAGGAGAAAATCTTTAACTATTGGCTAAATGATTGTTGGCATTATTGGTGGGGTATTTATTTGCATGAACTTGTGGTTCCACATTCTAAGAAATCATCAATATTTGAAAATGAGTTTTAATAATAAATATTACTTCATATTTGTACTTAGCTTTCATATATTGGTTATGTCATTTACTATTTTGATTAGTCACTCTTATTTTACTTGTCTAAGCATTTATGAACATGTTTATGTTAGCATTGGATATTTGGTAAGAATTTTATATTGTTTATGCCAACATAATTATATGTAGAACTTAATTTCTCATGTTTTAGTATAAAATTAACTTTTAATAACAACATACTGCAATAGTTATATAATATTTAAATTGGTTCTACCTGGGCATGGTGGATGGTGGTGCATGCCTGTAATCCCAATACTTGGGAGGCTGAGACAGAAGGATCGCAGGTTCGAGGACAGGCTCAGTGAATAGTGAGACATTCATCAACCTAGCAAGATTTTGTTTCAAAATAAAACTATAAACAAACAAAAATAGGGCTGGAGGTGTAGCTCGGAGGTAGAATGCCCATGGGTTCAGTCTCCAGTACCACAAAAAAGTTTCTAAGTACAGATATTTAATTTTTAAGCAGAAAAACACAATAGATTTTCTCTGGATGGTGCTAACTTTATGACATTATTTTCCATTATCTGTACTATAAAAGGAATTTAAATACTAGTTGAAGTAGAAGAATAATATTGTGAACTCTGCATCTTTTCATTTTTCTTGTATTCAAATATTATCATTTCATCATATAAATAAGCAGGCAACATGAACATTTTGTAATTATTCTTACAGGTAAAATGAGTGAGCCAGCTAGCTTCTGATTGTTCTATGATCAAACATGATAGCTATTCAGTAACGCACTACAGTTACCTCTTCTTGATTCTTAGCTAGAGTTTGAGAGTTATAATTGGGCTCCTCCAATATTTGAGTTTTCAGCTTTAACTTCTGCCTCTCCCTAACCCAGATACATCTGAAATATTCTTTGTCAGCTTGTTAGTCACTCAGCTGTCCATGTTTGTTTGTTTCTTTTCTTTTGTTGTTTTTTTTGTATTAGTGTGTGTGTGTGTGTGTGTGTGTGTGTGTGTGTGTGCTTTGAGTTTGAGCATCTAGAGTTGAGCATCAGCAGTTTAAAATTTGGCAACTACTTTGAGAGAAGAGTGAGCACAGAATTATGGGTTTACTTAATTTGAACTTCAAATTACAAATTAATAGGCAACCTTAATTTCAATGTATTCTTTCCCGTCTCAGCTCTCAGGAAGAATTCTGGAATTCAAGGGTGTCATATTGATCCTAAGCCTTTATTCCTGCACTGTGATTTAGCAAATAACCCCAGGGAAACAGTAGTGGAGAATCTGAAGCTCACTTTCCTCTGCTTCCCAAGTCTACGGGATTTGTCATTCACTGATTTTTCATATGGGACTACCTAATTACTCAACTCTGTAAAACTACAAATAATATCTATTTATTACAGGAAAAATAACAAGGTTTGAAAAATATATGACATGTTTACATGTTTCTTAATATCTCTTTCTGTTTTCTTTTCCCCTTAGAAGACATTAACATCTTAATTAAATTATGACTATTCAATGAACAAAATCTTTGCTTAATTACAAACAAGTTTCCCAGTAAATATCTCTTGCTTACATTAATCAATGTAGCTATTCTGCTACTCCTATAGCATTTGACCAAGTTATCAAGTTACCATATGCATATTTTATGTTTGTAGTAATATTATAAACAATTATAATGTACAATGTGATATTTAGGTATATAAATTTTATTTTATTCACATTGAAACATGATACTTGCATTCTTTTTTTTTGTGGTACTGGGGATGGAACCCAGGGGCATTCTACCTCTGAGCTACACCCCCAGCCCTATTTTTTATTCTTTATTTTGAAACAGGGTCTCACTAAGTTGCAGAGGGCCTCACTAAATAGCTGAGGCTGGCTGCGAACCCGGATCCTCCGGTCTCGGCCTCCCAAGTACTGGGCTTACAAGCGTGTGCCACCACGCCTGGTTTGTACTTGCATTCTTTAGCAAAGTTCTAATGCAGGGGTATTGCTTTTTATTATTTTTCTTCTTTATTTTGTTTTCTAGTCACAAGAGGGTCCATGATTTAAATTTTTCACTGTAGATGAAATTTTGGGAGGGATTCTTTTATGGTTTCATAATGTTCATTTTTAATATAATTAAGCAAAATATATTACAACATATTTCAAAATCAATAATTAACATAATTGAATTGAAAAATTAAATAAAAATAAACCTGTAAAAACAGAGTAATTACATATGACTAAATATTTAATTGGCTAGTCACTTATGTTTTGGTAAAATTAATATAAATTGTTAAAAGGAAGCAAATAAGAAATTCTTGGCATAACTATGTTATTAGAGAAAGTATAATGAAGTTAAATTTATAGATGCATCATTTTTATATTCTGTTTCAATTGATTAAGTTCATAATGAATATCCACATTTATAAACAAATGATTTGTATAGTAATAAAAATATATCATCTGCTGCAACAAATATAATTGCTTGCTTACACAAATAAATATAACAATAGTTTGAAAACCATGGTAGTTACATAAGATTATGTCTTAGAAATGTGCCAACCATGTGTTCATAAAATAAATATTAATTGTAGAATTAATCAATAGATAAAAGATGGACAAGGATTTAGTTGAATGATTTGATGGTTGATTCATGAATATCTGGGTCACAAATTTTTGCATCAAAAATGCCTGGTTTTGTCTTAGTTCTGTATCTAAGTGTTATGGTTTGGATATAGAGTGTCCCTCAGAAAAGCTCATGTGTTGGCAATGCCATGATATTGAGGTGAAATAACTGAGTCAGGGCCCTAACCTAATCAGTCAACAAATCCACTGATGGATTAATAACTTGAATGGACTTACTGGGTGGTAACTGTAGGCAGGTAGGAGGATATAGGAGGAACTTTTGGTAGTAGGTAATTGTAGGTGGAAGTAGGTCACTGGGGATGTGGCCTTGGGGATTATATTTATCTCTGGTCCTTCCCTGCCTCTCTCTCTCTGTTTCTAAGTTGCAATGAGCTAGGTACCCTTCATCCACCATGCCCTGCCACTATGATGTTTCTGCCTTGGAGCCAGCCTACCATGGACAGAACCTCTGAAACCATGAGTCCAAATAAACCTTTCCTTCTCTTAAATTGTTCTTGTTGAGTATTTTCATCACAGTGACAAAAAAGCTAAGATATCAATGAAACGAATATTCATTATGTTCCTCTATGTCTAAGAGCTATGAATTATAATCAGAAAGAATGAAAATTATAAGCAATCAAATAGTTTTTCAAGCTTGTAATAAAAAGTCTGAGAATCATGGTCATACTAACCTGAAGGGTCAGGCAATTCAGTTTATGAAGACTTACTTACCATCCTTTAAGTTTAGATTTTTAATTTGTAGAACAAAGGATTACATACTCAGCTTTCTACAGAGATAGGCAGGTTATTTAAATATTTTATAAAATAAAGTGGAAAACTAGATTCTTGAGATGCTATTGCTCATCTCAAGATGAGAACTGCATTGTTTAACACTACTTGGTAGATGTTCTTATCTTGAATTTATTAATCTTCTATTTTTATAATGACTGCATAGATTCTGCATAAAATATGGGAATAATTAAAGAAACTTTTATCCATCCTTATTTGGTTAATTAAATATCTCAACATTTGTAATGGTTGATTAAACAATAAAAATTCCTTGCCAAGTTTTCTTATCAAAGTGTGAATTACATATATTTTACTCTTGAATCTGGTCTTTGTGACTTTCTTTAATGAATAGAATGCAGTAGTAAATTATATAGTGTATGAGTTCCAGAACATAGGATTTAAGAAGCTTTAAAGTTTGCACTCTTCATCTCTTGGAATGATCCTACCACCATGTGAGGTAAACTGGATAAGACATCTAAGTAATGAGAAATCACATAGAGAACGATACTGCCAGTAGCCAGCACCAAGAGGCCTGATACATAACACACCTTATTTTCTCTATTCCTAGAGTGCGACAGTGTGTGAGATAGCAAAGAAAAGACTCAGTAAAGAACAAACCTGATGAATCCAACCAATCCAAAGACTCATAAGAAATATACTTGTTTTAAGCATCTCAGAAATAGGGTAGTTAGCTGTCTAGCAATAGATAGACATTCTATTTTTAGAATGAAGAGGTTAAGACCAAAAGAAGAACAGTCATCATAAGCCAGGCCAAAGGGTGACCATGAAAAGTCATGGAAAGATTAAGATGGTTCATGTGGTGAAGTATAAGGGATTAAACTTATCAAAGCCAATCACTGTGCTGAGTATGGGAAGGAGGGGAGGATGTGGGAATAGGGAGGGAACTGGGGGAGGGCTCAATGAGTTCTGTGTGCATCTATGCATCTATTACCCTGAACTTCAGCAAGTTGTATGATTACAATGCAGCAATAAAAAGAATATGTGTGAAACACTCTAAAGGTATCTAACGTGGCTTCATTAAAAAAGTAATGACAGCAGTACATATTGGGAAGGCAGTTGTTTTAAGAGGGAAGAACACTTGGATTTAACTGCATGTGTGACAAGATTTAGAGGATATATTGGACACCCAGTTGCAGATATCCAGTTGCAGATATCCCCTTGCCGGGCAAAGGGACAGAATCAGAAAGACAGGGTTTTCATCCTAGCACTTCATTTGTCTTTGCAAAACCTCTTACCATACCTAAGCCTTAATATTTGTATGAGCGTTAAAAAAAGACACACCACCTTACTTAAAGTGTTTTCATTATGCAACAACTTTATTGACATATAATTCAAATAGTATACAATTCAACCATCCAGGTTATAATTCGATATATTATTATTACATTTGCAGAGTTATGAAATCATGACTGCAATCAAGTTTAGAACATTTTTATTATCCTAAAAAGTGTACCACATACATGAGTAGTCAATGAGTCAGTCTGCAATCCCCCTTCAACCCTCCTGACCATAGGCAATTGTGTTATATATTCTGTGTCTCTGTAGAGTTTTCTATTGTGTATGTTTCATAAAATTTAATCATGTAACATATGGGCTTCGGTGATTGGCTCTTTTCAGTTAGCATCATGTTTTCAAGACTCACCGTGTTGTAGCATATAACAATACTTTATATTAGTAATTGTCCAGTTATATGTTGTTGTATGGATATAAGACAATTTACTTACCAATTCAGCATTTGATTCAACTATTTGGGTTATTTCAGCTTTTTAGGAGTTATTAATAATTCAGTCATAAAGATAGGTGAAAAATTTTTGTGTGTTTTACTTTCTCTTGGGTATACACTTAGGAATGGAATTGTTAGCTCATAAATTGCTCCTAGGTTTAGTTTTCTTAGGAACTGCTAGACTTTCATAGTTTCTGCCCATTTTATATGTCTACCAGAATCATATGAAGATTGTGATTTCTCCATGTCCTTGCTATTTATCTTCTTTCTGTTAAATTGTAGCAATACATGGATATGATTGGTGTCTCATTGTGGTTTTGCTTTGCATTTATCCAATAGCATTAATATTGATAAGCTTTCTATGTGCTTATAAGTTATTCATATGTTATTCAACAAAATTATCTATTTGCATCATTTGTCCATTTTTAATTGCTTGTTCACATATTTAAGATTGAAGTCTCATAGTTCAAGATGAAAACCCATGATCAGAATTTTGAGTGTACTTTATCTGAAATGCCTGGGACTAGGAGCATTTCAGATTTCAGATTTGGGGAGAATTTTGAAATTTTTTCTAATTTTGAATTTTTGAAAATATATCTAATGATATATCTTAAAGATGGAGCTTGAGGATAAATAAGAAAAATCATTTGTATTTTACACCTTATATTCATAATCTGAAGATAATTTTATATAGTATTCTTTGAAAACCTAAATATCAACTGGGAACTGTCAAAAAAGGACTTATGTAGAATTTTCACTTGTTGCATCAGGCCAAGATTCGAAGAGTTTCAGATTTTGAAGCATTTTACATCAGGAATTGAAAACTTGTATGCTAATATTTTCTAAAATTCTGTGAGTTACTTTTGAACTGTCTTTATGGGATCCTTTGAAGAACATTTTTTATGTCAACATATTTTCATATGCAATGTGAATTGTATGTCAATAAAGCTGTTGCATATTGAAAACACTTTTAGTAAGGCAGTGTGTCATATTTTTATGCTCATACAAAAATTAAGGCTTGGGTATAATCAGAGGTTTTACAAAGCCAAATGAAGATATATTTTGTATTATTTACCCCTCATGATTTTTGGAGTGATGTTTAAGAATTCTTTGCTTAATCCAAAGTCATGTATATTTAATCATATATTTTTCTAACAGTTCTATATGTTTAGTTTATATATAGGTCTAGGTTGCATTTTATATTAGTGTGTATTTAGAGAATTAGCCAAAGTCCTATCTTGATTCTTTTATGTGTACTTATCCAGTTATTCCAACAAAATTTGTTGTAAAGAATATTCTTTGATTTATGGACTTTCAAGTGTATCCTTTGTTCCTTTTATCTACATGTGTAGCTTTATTTGAGTACTGCACAGTCTTGACTATTGGATTTTAGTAGTAATAATGAAGTAGAAAGTGTGATTCTTCCAACTTTGTTTTTCATTTTTAATATTATCAGGTGGAGTCCCTTCTAGTTCTACATGAGTATCATATTTAAAAAAAAAACGTTGGAACTTTGATAGGGATTGCAAAAATTCTATAGGTCACTTTGATGAATACTGTACCTTAAAATTAATTTTTATAGTCTATAAATATGGGATTACCTCTTATTAATTTATTCCAATACTGTTTTGTTTTATACTTTTAACTGTATAAGTATTTTAGCTCATTGGTTAAATTTGTTCCTAGATATTTATTATTTTTTATAAATCGAATTGCTTCCTCAACATCCCTTTTGATTATTCTTTAGAAATATGATTTATTTTGTAGATTTATCTTATTTACTGAAACCTTGTCACATTTATTTTTAGTTGTAAGAGTTGTATTTATTGGGTGCCTTATAATTTTCTATATTTAAAATTATGTTATATTTCAATGGGGATCATTCTTTTCTTCTATTTCAATGTGCATGCTTTTTATTTCATGGCCAATTCTATATAATGTTAAATAATAATAGTGTGATATGATTTTATTGTTTTATTTCTGATCCTAGGAGGAAAGCATGCTATGTTTCAACTTTTCATATTATTTTCACTGACAGTTCTTCCTAAATTCCCTTCATTGGACTAACAAATTTTGTCTTTTCTCTAGTTTATTGAATGTTTTAATTCAAAAGAGGTATTGCATAATGTGCAAATCATTGTATCTTTTTTTTTTTTTGCAGTACTGGGGATTGAACCCAGGGGCATTCTACCTCCGCGCTACACCCCCGGCCCTATTTTTTTATACTTTATTTTGAAGTTGTGGAGGGCCTCACTAGGTAGAGAGAGAGAGAGATCTGAGGCTGGCCACGAACCAGGATCCTCCAGTCTCCGCCTCCCAAAGTACTGGGATTACAAGCCTGCGCCACCACGCCAGGCCATTGTATCTTTTTAAATGAGTATGCAGGTTTGTTTTCTTTCATTTCTTCTACTAATATGGTTAGTGTAGCCACATTTCTATTTTCTGATGTGAAACTAGTCTTACATTCCTTAGATAAATAACTCTTAGTTATATTGCCTAGTACTTTTATATATTGCTGAATTTGATTTGCTAATACTCTATTGAGGACTTTTGTCTATACTCATAATAGACACTGGTTTGTGGTTTTCCTTTGTTTTTGATTGTTTTTGTAATTAGCTAATACTGACCTTAAAATGCATTTTGAAGTGTGCTCTTTCTATCTGATTTCATAGGAATTTGTGAAAAAGTGCTACTAATTTTACATTAAATAATACACCGGTATTCATTACTAAAACCATCTGTGTCTGAAGTTTTCATTGTAGGGTTTTTCTTTTCACTTATTAAACCAATAATTTTACCTCCTCTTTTAAGTTCTCTCTTACATTCTTGATATCAGTAATTTGAGTATTATTTCTTTTTTCATGGTTAATATTTATCAATATTTAGTTTGTAAATTAACCAAATTTTAATTTTATTTTTCTCTACTGTTTTTCTATTTGCTCTTTCATTGGCTTACATATTAACATTTATTACTTACTTCTTCCTACTAACTTTGATGACATTAAACTAAAAAGTTTCTGCACATCAAAGGTAACCATCAAGAGTCTAAAGAGAAAGCCTAAGGAATGGGAGATCTTTGCCAGTTATCCCTCCAACAGAGGACTAATATCTAGAATACACAAAGAACTTAAAAGACTTTACACTAAAAAAAACAAATAACTCAATCAGGAAATGGGCAACAGAGTTGAATAGACACTTCACAAAAGAAGAGATACAAATGGCCAATAGATACATGAGAAAATACTTTATATGATTTAATTTTCTTAATTGGTGCATTGTAATCATACATCGTGATGAAGTTCAGGGTGATAGAGGCTTATATGCACAGACCACTCATTTAACCTTCCCCTGATTCACACTGTACTCCCTCTCCCTCCCCACCTTCCTTTGCATGACACTGTGATTGGCATTGGTTAGTTTGTGTATGTACGT
Organism: Glis glis; assembly: GCA_004027185.1. NCBI lineage: Eukaryota > Metazoa > Chordata > Mammalia > Rodentia > Gliridae > Glis > Glis glis. Next base: position 40,602 of record PVJS01005027.1, read on the forward strand.
GATGTGCATTGAAGTGTTTGCCTCAAGTATCCCTACCCCTCCAGGCTCTCTCAGTTAGATGCCCTCTTTCACTCTATCTACAAGGTTTCTCCTCCTTTGTCTGGAATCCTTTCCGTGTCGCAATTTCTTCCTAGCTTCTACATATGAGGGAAAACATCTGACCTTTCACTTTTTGTGACTGACTAATCTCAGCATAATATTTGCCAGTTCCATCCATTTCCCTGCAAATGGCATAATTTTGTTCTTCTTTATGGCTGAGTAGAAATCTATTATGTGTATATCCCATAATTTTTTCATCTGTTCATCTGTTGACGGACATCTTGGCTAGTTCCATAATTTGTCAATTATGAATTGTGCTGCTATAAACATAAATATGCATGCATTACTATGGTAGTCAGGTTTCAATTCTTTTGGATAGATACCGAGGAGTGGTATAGCTGGGTCATATGGTAGGTGCATTCCCATTCTCCTGAGGACCCTCCACACTGTTTTCCAAAGTGGCGTATTGAAGCTGGTTTCATTACCTAGCTATGGCACGCTATGGAGAATGTGCCATGTCCACTTGAGACCATGTATATTATACTATTTTTTGGTAGAATTTTCTATGGCTAGTTGAAACTAGCCAATGGGGGGGAGAATTAACAAATATATATTTGTTGAGTTTTATATATTAACTTCATTTGAAATTTCTACTTATCTCTATTTTTTCCTTTGCTAGTCTGAGATTAGCATGGTTTTAGCAGGATTCTGTCTATTTTTTCTCTTTATTGTATTTTCTGCACCCTACCCAACTGTCCCATAAACAGCTATTTGGATCCACCAATTACATTCTGTTGTATTCACTATTATTAAAAAATATTTTTATATAACATGCATATTCTAACCCCTTTACCTTGGTGTGTTTAAGAGATAAATCTTATCAGGAAGTAAAAACAAGGGGATTTAGTCAGAAAGAGATAAAATCATGCAAAATCTGCAGTATTAGGTACCTATAGAAAAATTTTCTTCCCAAATCATGACAAGTAAAAGGTCCTTTGAAATTCTATTTTTCTGCCCTTACTTTTCCTTCTTTTTATATAGTCAGCACTAATTTGAATTGCTATCCAAACTACACAATTTCATACTATACATGAGAACTAAATGATTTTCATGATATTCCTGTGGAGGAGCAATATTGTTGATGAGACAAGAAAACATAGAAAAAAATACTTATTAAAATTTTAAATGTTATTTTTGTCAAAGAACCAGATGAATTCAATTAAAACATTTCCATTATGTTTACAACAATGAAATAATAGCATCCTAAATATAATATACACGTGCAAATGCAGTTGTTCTCATATGTTTTGGTTCTGGCTCTATAGGAAATACTAATAGAAAATGGTAAATTTGAAAAATGGTGATCATGTCACTTTAGTCAGTCCTGGAGTTTAAATAACAGCCTCTGGCAGTAAAAGTTATATCTCAAAACCTGTGATCCAGCTGCAACCTTTCTTGTAATGGACTCTGCAGTAATGTGACTTTCATAAATATTATAGCAACAACTTCACCTTGAAGCAGTTGAATTTAACAACATAAGTTAATGGTGAAATAAAAAAAATGCTGTCATATCTTTATTGTGTTATGCCTACAAGGTTCAAATAAAATGAGATTAAAACACTGCAAGTTCAGGATATTTTGTTCAATTATTACTATGGTATTCAATAAATATTGTTGATCCCAAAATAGAATATTGGAATCAGTAGGATAGCTTTCCAAGTATGTCTATAGAATTTCAAATTAAGAATATGGAAGACATACAAGAAAATCAATGATTTCTGAACATTCTAGAGAAGAGGTTTATTCTCACCAAAAGTTCATTTTCAGGGAAAATGAATGAGTAGCTCTATTAGATCAAAGAGTGTTTAATAAAAATAATTATAAAGTATAAAATTAAAAATAATTATCAAATTTTAAAATAAAACCATCTATTGAAGATACAGGAAAGTAAAGAAAAGCAGGCATATATTAGTACAGTGTTGCCTTATCAAAGGAAACTGTACTAGGTTATTTACCAATTTGTATAATTTTTGCAGGAATGTGTACCCTGCATGCTGGCTAAATTTTAAATAGAAAGCATACAGTGATTTTTTTTTGAAGATTCAAAGGATTGAGTATGAAATGTTCACAGAACGGACAAACATTTAATGGAAGAGAACCAGAGAAACTGATTCTTTGTACAGACTATGTCCAAATGTCAGGTCAATGTGTGCACTAAGCATGCACAGTCACATTTCAAGCAGCATAAGTCAGGTTAAAATAATTGGCCTGAGATTTTATTTTCTAGTCTGTGTGCAACATTTTAACTGCCTGATTAAAATGATTATAATTTATGGCCTTTGGAAAATATAGCCAAATTCAAACTTCCCCTTATGTCATAACTCATAATAACTAGCTTAATATCATAACTAATAATGTCTAGCATATAACCTGAAATCACTATACATATGAAGAATCAGTCAATGTGACCCATACTCAAGTAAAAACGCAATAATTGGAGACCCATTCAGTAGTGGTTATGCAAGTATTGGAATTAGGATACCAACTATGCTCAAGCACATAAATAAAAATGTTAACTATTTATTTTTATTTTTTATTGGTGCATTGTAATCATACATCTTGATGGGTTTCAGGGTGATAGAAGTATACATGCACACATTGGTCAATTACCCTCCCCCAATTCACATCTCTATTCCCTCCCCCTTCCCTCCTTCTCCTGCTCAACATGGTAGTTGACTTTGATAAGTTTGTGTGTGTATATTGAGCATTAGGGTATTTCCCTCTTCCCCCTCCCATCTCCCTCAATTAGGTTGCCTTCTTTACTCATCTGAGGTTTTCTCCATCTTAGTCTGGAGTCCCTCCTATGCCCTATTTTCCCTAGCTTGTGCATATTAGGGAGAGCATCCAACTTTTCACTTTTTGTGACTGACTAATCTCACTAAGCATAATGTTCTCTAATTCCATCCATTTCCCTGTAAATGATGTAATTTTGTTCTTCTCAATGGCTGCATAAAATTCCATTGTGTACCTTTCCCATAATTATGTAATCCATTCATCTGTTTATAGACATCTTGGCTGGTTCCATAGTTTGGCAATTGTGATTTCTGCAGCTATAACCAGAGATATACATGCATTAGTCTGGTAAGTTGGTTTCTATTATTTTGGGTAGATACCTAGAAGTGGTATTGCTGGGTCATATGGTAGGTTCATTCCCAATCTTCTGAGGATCCTCCACACTGTTTTCCAAAGTGGTTGCACTAATTTGCAATCCCACCAACAGTGTATTAGAGTTCCTACTTCTCCACGTTCTCACCTGCCAGCATTTGTTATTGTTTGTGTTTTTAATGATTGCCATTCTAATTGGGGTGAGGTGAAATCTCAGGGTAGTTTTGATTTGCATCTCTCTGACTGCTAATGTTGTTGAACATTTTTTCATACATTTATTGGCCATTTGTATTTCTTCTTTTGTGAAGTGTCTATTTAGTTCACTTTCCCATTTTTTGATTGGGTTGTTTATGTGTTTTTAAAAAGTAAAAAAGAATTGAAAGACACAGTAGAGGATAATATAACAAAAATATCTTGGAGAACCTTATAGATTGGATATAACAGAAATATAAGAATAAATATAGATCAATGATATTGTTTTCCAACCTAAAGTAAAAAAGTAAATAAGATTGAAAATAATAATGTAAACAATATATGAGATCTGTGAAGCAATGTAAAAATATGCAACACAGATGTAGTTAGAAACCCAGCTTTTGTTTTGATTATATTTGTTTTTTTCATTGGTTTGTGTATCTGTGTGTTTACTTAAAATATATTGGTTCGTTGCTTTCTGGCCTGCAAAATTTCTGATGCTAAAAAAAATAATCTGTTGATAATCTAATCAAAGGTTCTTTGTATGTGAAATGTAGCTTCTCTCATGCTGTTTTCAAGTTTCTCTTCTGGCTTTAACACTCCGAGTGCCCCATGCTATCCAAAGCTATCCATAAATTCAATCCAATTCTTACAATTCCTACAAAAATCTTATGAGATTTTTTTTTCTGGCAGAAATATAAAATCTTATCCTAAAATTCACATGGTATTTCAGGGGACTCCATATAAATAGAGCAATCATAAAAAACAACTACAATGGTGGAGTATATACACTTCCTGATTTGAAAAGTTATCAAAAGTCTCTAATAATCAAAATAGTGCAGTCCTATAATAAAGATAGGCATAGCATCCAATGAAACATAATGTATAGCCAAGATATAATCCCTTGCTCATATAGTTGATTTGTTTTTGGCAAGAATACCTCAAACTTCGTATGGAAAAAATACAGCCTTTTCAACAATTGTGCTGAATAAATTGGATATACGCATGAAAAAGAACTAAGTTGTATCCTTACCTAGCAGCATATACAAAAATTAAAGCAAAATGGATCAAATTCCTAAACATAAGATCTAAGAGTATGGAAATATTAGAAGAAAACACAAAAAAATCTTCTTAGTATCAGATTTTGTTTTGTTTTGTTGTGGTACCAGGGATTGAACCCATGGACAATCTACCTCCAAGCTACACCCCCAGTCATATTTTTTATTCTTTATTTTGAAACAGGGCCTCGCTAAGTAGCTGAGGCTGCCCATGAACCCGGATCCTCCTGTCTCAGCCTCCCAAGTACTGGGATTACAAGCATGTGCCACCATGCCTGGTATATCAGATTTTTTAAGGATATCTTCTATATTTCACCAAAGACACAGATAACACAAGAAAAAACAGATAAATTAAATTTCATAATAACTTTAAAAGTTGTCTATCAAACAACACTACCAATAGAGTAAAACTGGAACCCAAGAATGGGAGAAAAAATCTGGGTATGGTGATACATACCTGTAGTTCCAGTACTTGGGAGGCTGAGACAGGAGGATTGTGAGTTCAAGAACAGCCTCAGAAACTTAGTGAGACTCTCAGCAACCTATCAAGACCCTGTTTCAAAACAAAACAAAATAAAGTGAAAATGATTGTGGTGTAGCTCAGAAGCAGAATGCCTCTGGGTTTAATCCCCAGTACAAAAAAACTGGAGGAATATTTGCAGTCATATATGTGCTAAAGGATTGCATCCAGAACATATAGAGCACTACTAAAACTCAACAGCAATAAAAACAATTGATCAATGGGCAAATGACTTGAATAGACATGTATACAATGAAGGTTGGCAAGCAAACACATAAAAAAGTGTTCCATATCATTAAAAATTAGGAAATAAAAGTCAAATACTCCCTCATAACCAATAGGATGGCTAATGTGCATATAAAATAAAAAATGACAAGTGTCGTTGAGGGGTTGAGTTCTTGGAACCCTGTTCACTGTTAGAGGGAATGCAGTTACTCTGGAAAACAGTATGGTAATTCCTCATAAAATTAAAAATTGAATTACCATACAACCCAGAATCTACTGTTCTGGGAATGTACCCACAAGAACTAAAAGCAGTGTTCCAAAGATAAATTTGTATTCCCATGTTTATAGCAGCCAAAATACAGACACAATCTAAAGATCAATAAGAGGATAAATTGATAAGAAAAATACATGATAGATAGATACAACGGAATATTTTCAGCCTTTGAAAGGAAGAAAATTTTGGCATTTTTAGAGGCATTGATGAACCTTGAGAATATTATGCTAAATGAAATAAGCCAGATAAATGCACACACACATACACACACACACAGACATACATACACATACACACGAATACTGTACAGTTCCAATTATAGGAGCTTCCTAGAGTAGTCAAAGTCGTAGAGATAGAAAGGATGGTGGTGGTCAGGTGCTGGACAGGAAAGGGAATGGGGAACTGTATTTAATGGGTATACACATTCAGTTTTACAAGATGAAGAGTTATGGAGATGGATGGTGATAACGGTTTTAAAACAATCTGAATATATTTAATATTAATAAAATTTACACTTAAAATATCTATGTTATGTGTATTTTACCACAAGAACATAGTTGAGGAAAAATAAATCACGAAGAAACACATGTGAAGGATGATGAAAACTGAATTGTTATGAATAAGAATAATGCAAAGTACATTCACATCTTAAAAACTCCTAGTTGGTGTTGACATGAAATTCATATTCCTTTTCATAACATCTAAGGATATTATATTATTTCATTTACCATTAATTATTTTAATTATGTCTTGATGTATTTTATGTGATATTTATTGCACACGCACACACTGTTGGCTTGTATTATAGGGATTGTAGGCTAAAGTATTGGATTTTGGGATTCATCACTTCTCACAAATATCAAAGCTTTCATTGCCTTATTGTTCTGAATTTAGTGCTGCCATAGGTTTTAAGGCATAAGTCATTATTCTTTTTTCCCTTCAGATTCAAGTTTTATATCTTCTCCATTTTGAGTTATTTGGTTTACTTTAGTGGAATCAGGGGCTCAATTGGCTGAATATTGCCTTTATTCCACTGTAGTTTGTACATAAAAATGGATGAGAATCAAAAATTTTTGTGAGCAATAATAATCATTATGGAAATCACTGGTGCAACTCAAGAAGTATACCAGAAGAACTCTATTTTTTAAGAGTTAGAAGATAAAGTTATATTTAGGTTAAAACTTGAATGCTTTATTTCTTCTTGTCAGTTCAAATATTCACCCATATGAAAGATAGCTTTATCTCTTTCATTTCACAGTTCCAATACAGTCTGTTATTCAGTGTCAGAGACCCCATGATTTGCTATAAAGTTCACAAAACCTATTCTTATTGAGGTATGTCTTCCAAATAGTTATTTTCTCATGCACACAATTGATTTGCTGAGAGTAAAGTGGTAAGTGATAATTATTGAATTATATGTAATTTCATTTGGTACTTTGTTCTCTCTTTCCAAAAACTATGTGACATGGCTTAGAAAAAAAGTTTTTCAACCTCATTTATGTGCTATTCACAGAAATTTTAAGAAACATTTAAAAAATCATCCCATCCCAGACTATCTTCATGGAAGGTGTAACTAAAGACAGAGAAACTCAATAATATGTACAAGGCTGCTTTTAAACACCCAGGCTGAAAAAGGAAAAAGAAGCAACAAATCCCTGAACAAGCAGAGACTTGAGAACAATAGCATCCACAGAATGGCAGGAACTTTGGAAGTCCCTAAAATATCTTATAGCCAGCAACCTGAGACCTAATTCACAGACACCAAGGTCACCAGCCACAGAATTGCACAGTTCCACAAGGACAGGACAGAAAAGGACAGTCAAATTCAGGACCCCATCCCCCCCTACCCCTGTCCTACCATGCTCCTGGTGGCAGAGGTGAGTGTGCAAACCCCAGGGAGGTGAGTGCAGATTCCTCATGGGGTAACTGAAAAGAGACCATAAAAGGGGTTAGAAATTCATGAAGATCTTGGCTGCACACTGCACGGGAAACTGAGGAAAAACAAAAGACTTGGAAGCTACAGACCAACCCTGCCTTCTCTGTGGAGAGTGCAGAGTCCCGATCTTTTTTTGGGATGGACCCTTCATCAGGGGGCTGGTGCTCAGCACCCATGCCGACAGAAAGAGACACCTGTCCAGGCTTTCCCTGAAGGAGACCATAGCATTGGGGCTGCAGACTGATGTCTCTGTTACAGGTTTCCGAGCAAGTGAGAATGCTTGGAATGTGCTCTGGAACCTACTGCACTAAGTGGACCTTAAACTACTAAAAGTATTCACTCAGACCCAAGAGGGTTGCAGAGGATAAGTGCAAGAGTTTTTTTATTGATAAACTATTAGCCAACATAGCAAAATTAGAGAGAATCAACCCAAATTCCTAAAATAAGAGATGAAAAAGTGATATGACCACAGACAGTGCAGAAATCCAGAGGATTATCAGAAAATACTTTGAATAATTAAACTCCAAGAAAATGGAAAACCTAGAAGAAATTGACAAATTTCTAGGCACATACAACCTTTCTCCTTCTATAAAACCTTCCTAAATTGAATCAAGAAGATATAGAAAATACAAACTGACTGACAGCAATCAAAGAAATTAAACAGCAATAAACAGCCTACCATCAAAGAAAAGCCCAGGTCCAGATGGTTTCCCAGGCCAATTTTATAAAACCTTTATAGAGGATCTAATCCCAATACTTCTCAATATATTCCAAGAAATAGAAAGAGACGTGACTCTCCCAAATATATCCTATGAAGCCAGCATCACATTAATACCAAAATCTAATAAAGAGCACTCAAGAAAAGAAAACTATAGACGAATATCATTGATGAACTTAGACACAAACTTCTAAACAAAATACTAGCAATGCACATTCAAAACCACATAAAAATACACTATGACTAATTTGGTTTCATCTCACAGATGCAGGCTGGTTCAACATACAAAAAACAATCCATGCAATTCACCACATAAATATAACTAAGGACAAAAATCACATGATCATTTCAATATATGCTGAAAAAGCATTAAATGAAAGCCAACACCCATTCATGCTAAAAACACTGCAGAAAATTGGAATAGAAAGAACATACAACATCATAAAGGCAATATATAGTAGGCCCACAGACATCATCATTATTGAATGGGGAAAAACTACGAGTTCCCTTTAAAATCAGAAACATGACAAGGATGTCCACTATCACCACTCCTTTTCAAAATAGTACTTGAGACTCTAGCCAAAGCAATAAGGCAAGTGAAGGAAATAAAAGGAGTACAAATATGAAAATAACTGAAACTATCTCTATTTGTAGATGACATGGTACTATACTTAGAAGACCCAATAAACTTAACCAAAAGGCTTTTTAGAAGTGATCAGAAATTTTAGTAGTGTCTGGATACAAAATGAACTTTAAAAATCAGAAGCTTTTCTATATGCCAACCATAAATCCACTGAAAAAGAAATCCAGAAAACATTTCTAATCACAATAAACCCCCAAACAATAAAATACTTAGTAATAAACCTAACCCAGGAGGTAAAAGACCTTTACAAGGAAAATTATAAAACATTGAAAAAAGAAATTGAAGAAGATCTTAGAAGATGGAAGGACCTCCCATGCTCTTGGATACGCAGAATAAATATCATCAAAATGGTCATTCTTCCAAATGTGACCTACAGATTCAACACAATACCCATTAAATACCATTCTTTACAGATATAGAAATATCAGTCCATAAATTCATTTGGAATAAAAGATAACCTAGAATAGCCAAAATAGTTCTCAACAATAAGAACCATGCAGGAGGCATCATAATACCTGACTTCAAACTATACTATAGCGGCATAGTAATAAGCATGTTATTGGCACAAAAGGGGATACATAGATCAATGGAGCAGAAACAAATCCATATACTTACAGCCAATTGGTTTTTGACAAAGGGGCCAAAAACATACACTGGAATAAACATAGCTTCTTTAACAAATGTTATTGGTAAAACTAGTTATCCATATGTATAGAAATGGAAATAAGCCCCACTTTCTCACCCTGCACAAGAGTCAATTCAAGATGGATGAAAGACCTGGAAATTAGACCAGAGAACTTGCAGTTACATGAAGACAGTGATGACCTCAACTAGTTGCAGTGGCATGGGGAGAAGTAAAGAAATTGGAAACATTTATAATGGAACATTTGGAACACTGCTCAGTGACCAAATGTGAATGAGGGAGAAATGGGTGTACTCAAGGAATATGCCATTTCTTGATGGCAAATGCATACCTAGAATTGTTTATGCCTGAAATAGAAAATTTAGGAGAAACATGGTTTCTCTAATATCTTCTCCAATTCACATCTGAAGCAGAGTTTGAATATATTATATTCAAGGTACTCATGGAACATTTACATTTGTGTGGACCTAAGTTTCTATATATATAAGAGATCAAGGGTTAAATATTTTACAGTTACCAGAACATGGACTGGGTTTGAAGCCATTGAAAATAAATGAGATGAGCCAGGTAACCTATAATTAAAAAGATGGACCAGAAAACTAGTCTTGAGGGGAGAACCAAAACAGTATAATCCCTGGATGGTCAAGAAAAGAAGAGGTCTCTACAAAATTTCCCTCCAGAGGACAGAAGATCATGTCTAGCACATGATGTACATACACAAACCTATAAGACTCAATCACTATCTGGAGCATGAACGGGAGGGAAGGGGGAGGGAATAGGGTGGGATTGGAGGGAGGGCTAAATGTGCAATGTGTGCATGTATGATGTTCATACCCTGACATATATCAAAATGTATAATTATAATTTACAATGCATCAATAAATGAACATAAAAAGTTAAAAAAATAAATAAATAAAAAAGAAGATCATGCCCTCTAGAGTTATAAGGAAAAAGCCTACTAAGTTAAAATTGCTTATTTATAGGTATGCATTTCAACAGAGAAAATTACTGTAACTTTATATTTCTTTAAAATATTGTATTTTTCCATGCTCATTTACCTAACAGTATGTTTGTCTGTCTGTCATCTGTGTCTTCCATATATCTTGCTATATGGCTATCATTTATGTGTTTATACTTGATTCTATTTGTGTATGTACACACACACACACACACACACACAAACACACGCACACACGCACACACACAACAGTACCTAGAAAAGTTTATCAAATAGCAAAGTTACTTGTTTCTTATGAATTAATGTTTGAGGAAGTAAAACTATTGTAAGAATTTAGACTGAGCAGATGCCAGAAAAGGAAAGATAATTAACATTACTATTTCTTGATGATCACAGTATTGGTATATCAAGAACAGAAGCTATTCAGCAATAAATTTTTCCCTTTTCAAATTTAATCACATATTATATGCAATTCAGGAACGTGGATATAGTTTTTTAAGTGTCTAATGTAATTAAATTATGTGAAATATAATTGTATGGCATCACATACCAGATGAAATCAATCTAAAAATGTATTATGTGGGCAAGATTTTTGAAAAGAATGTTAGCTGTTTTATGTTATTATGAGGTTTTCTCACCATTGGTAAAGAGGAGAAATTAATTATCAGTTGATTAATTTAGTGTGTTAAGAAGATTTCATGTGCATATATGAGTATACACTTTGAATCTCATGATGATGTATAATTACAATGCACCTATAAAATTAAAAGAAAAGGTTTCTTGAATTAGAGAAAATTTCTGGTAACATTTTTTAATGAATTAAAAAGTCTTTATATTTTCCAATGCACAATTTGTTCCTGTGGATGTCAGGATGATGTAAGGAAGATTTTATTGTATTTTACTTATTTATTTTTATTGGTGCATTGTTAATCATACATCTTGATGAAGTTCCGGGTGATAGAGGCATACATGAACACAGTACTCATTGAGCCCTACCCCAGTTCTCACCCTATTCACTCCCCTCTCCTTCCTGTGCTCCGCACAGTGATTGCTTTTGATAAGTTTGTGTGTGTGTACACCATGTCCATTGGGGTCTTTCCCTCTTTGCCTCTCCCATCTCCCTCAGGTAGATCCCCTTCTTCACTCAACTAAGATTTCTCCTCCTTGGTCTGGAGTCCCCGCTATGTCCCAGTTTCTCTCTAGCTTCCACATATGAGGGAGAACATCAGACTTTTCACTTATTGTGACTGACTAATCTCACTTAGCATAATGTTCTCCAGTTCCATCCATTTCCCTGCAAATTACATAATTTTGTTCTTCTTTATGATTGAGGAGGTGAGAACACACACAGACTGTGATTGTACACTGCACACAAAACTCTGAGGAATACACCAGGTCTGAAAGCTGCACACCAACCCAGCCTTCACTGTGGAGAGCACGGAGTCCCACACTTGCATTGGGATGGGCCCCAGTGGCAGTGGGCACCCACACAGGCAGAGAGAGACACAGGGCCAGGGTGTCACTCACTGCAGGACACCAAACCATCAAGGCTGCAAACTGAAGGCGTCATTACTATAGGTTACTGAGCAAGTGAGAATGTGCTCAAGAACCTACATGGACCTTAAAAGGCTGAAAGTATCTACACAGAGCCCAAGTACAGGAGTTTTTGTTTGTTGGATTGTTTGTTTTTAATTTTATTGTTGGTAGGTAATCCTGAGCTGCCCTTTATTCCGATTGGCCAGGCTCAGTGTCCTTGTCAACTCATGTATTCTTATTACCACCCCCTCCTTGCTGACTCAGGTGGATTGGCCCCTCTGAATTCCACAACTATTCCCTAGTTTATAAGATTCCATTTACCCTGTTGCTTGACTTGCTTTTCTGAACTATTTATTGGCCCTTCTTAGGTATTGGGGAAAATGTGGGTAAAATCAAAGCTTCAATAAAACAGATCAATACATTTGAACTGATTTCCTGAAAATATGATTTTTTCAATAAGTGTAAGAATTAAATCCTCATTAGTCTCCTGTGGCATTTTTTATCATCATGGCTAAAAAGGTGACAAGTATTCAAAAGCTTATTCACTCAAAGTAAAGTGCACTTTAGAGAGGACTTACAATGTCCTCTAAGGTAGAGATTAGGCTAAGAAGTATAAAAACACTCAGGGAGCTTAATGTCCAATGATATATAGAAATATAAATAGGTAATTGCAATGACATTTAAAAAATCTTAACAATGATGCATTCAAAAAGTGCTTTAAAAGTTTAATGAGGGTCAATTGATTACTGTTCAGATTCAAAAAGGAATTTCCTCAAATATATTACCTCAAATATATTCCTCAAATATTTGTCCAAATATATATATTGGTCATATTGGATGATTGAGAGCGTCAATAAGACAATGAAATCAATGAACTTCAAGTAAATTGAAAAAAAAACAAGCAAATCACCATAGTTGTAGAGAAAGCACCATAAATAACATTACTGGAGTCTGAAGGAGTGATTAGGGAAAGTGTTCAGAAATAAGCTTAAGACTTTTGGGAGCATGAGCTTGTAGGAGGTCCTTCTATCAAAATTAAGGGCTCATACTTGATCTTAAATATCAGCATTGTTTACATTTACTTTCTTTTTTGTGGAGAACATCATTAAGGTTTTGGTCTTCCTTACTAGAAAAGGGTATTTACTCACATACATTTATGTGCATATATGTGTATGTATATATACATATATATATAATATTTATTTATTTATATATGTAGTTGTATACATTTAGTCACAGATGGTGCACTTAAACTCACTCATAAATCCCCAGGGGTTACTCAAGCACTTAATGTAGATATAGACAAGGCATTAAAGTGTTTTAAGCAAAAAACTATTTCTGCCTGCTGAATGGAGAAAGAATTTAATTGCTACAAAACTGCCAACTGGGAGAACATTACAAAGATGAGAACACTAATTCCATGTTTTTTTTTTAAATAAAAGGAGCTATGAATGCTAGCTTTGAGTATCTTGAACTCAGCTTATTAATTGAACATAAAAACATTTGGGAATTAAACATTTTTAAAGTTTATAATCAATTTTACTACAAATAAAAAGTAGCTTTTTAAATATTTTTAACTTAAAAAATTTATTATTACTTCTAATAAATATTAGCCACCATATTTAGGACATCATACAGTTCCTATAAATAAAGAACTTCATTATTATAAAATGCATTTACAAATACAATGTTTGATTTTCAAGCACCAATAAATACATCCATTCCATGTTGTCAACTCATGTACTCTTATCCCCCCAACTTAGGTGGATGTATAAATCTAATAAGTTAAACATGCAAATATGTTAATCTTATGCATTCTAACTGTACTGATGTTATTTAAATATTTACATTTTTCCTTTATGTTTAAATTTGAACCCTAAAGTTTTAATAATAATAATCCAAGAGCATTTTAAATTTTATGTTTAATGGTAACTTGAATCATTTACAGATGGCAAACAATTAAAAATGTACATATAGTCATGCATCACAGGACAGACCACAGATATGATGGTGGTCCCATAAAATTGTTTCACCCAGTGTCATTTTAGCCATCTTGGTTGGTGCAAGTATTCAGTTGGTGTAATCTATGATGTTCACATGAAATCAATGGAATCTATGACATTGACACAATGATGAAATCACCTAACAATGCATTTCTCAGCATGTATCCCCACCACTAAATGATTGACTGAAGATTATTAAATTATTTAAACTATTATATTTAAATATCCTAGTGTTAAAGACACAGACCTACTGAGAAATTTATTTAATAGTACCAAACAATTTTTATAATTAGAATAACTTTCTTGGTGGTCTAGAATTGCGTATAGTGTCAATAATTTGATCCAGAAACAAGTTTTGGAGGTGCAATTTTTTTTTTTGTGGGTGTGGGATTCTGGGAATTGAATCCAGGTAGGCTCTACCACGGAGCTACATCCCAAGCCTTTTCTATTTTTTTCATTTTGAAACAGGGTCTCACTAAATTAGCATGTGTTGGCATTGAACCTGTGATTCTCTCTTGTCTCAGCCTCCCAAGTCCTTGAATTACAGGTGTGTGTCAGGATGTCTGGTTTGAGATGCCAATTTTTAAAGATATATGTTTTCTAATAATTCTAAGAGTCAAGTTAACCTTTTTTTTAACGAATGGTTAGGAGCTCTAAGCCCATGTTCTAACAATAGAGCCATAATCTCTTGTGTTTAAGTATAAATATTTCAAATTATTAAGTCTATTCTTATACTACAGTGATTCATGTAAGTTGTTTTATTACTAATTTGGATTCAACTATTTTTTGATACTATGTTGAATTATATTACATTCTTCCTATCTGGGAGAATTTGTCATGTTATCATATTCTGCCTATTTCTCATGTTTAATCCTAAAGATGTATTAATTCCAATAAGAAGACTTTTATCTAAAAAAGTAAGGGAAGTGATAAAATCCGTAGATGATTTCTGCTTTATAAATATAAAATCTATAATTCCTGTGTTTCCTACTTAAAGAACAATCTTTTACTAATTGAAAACTTAAAAAGCAATTCTAATATGCTGAATTTGATGAAAAATAATTAAGGATATTATTTTACATTGATTAATAACATATGTAGAATTTGATTCCAGAATATAGTTTACATTATCTAGCTTCTAAGCAAACTTTCTCTCAATAAGTAATAACAGCAATGTGCCTCATTATATTTACTTTTTGCCCTGGCTGCCACAAACTTTTATTTGTTTCTTCAATTTTTCTAAAAGAGTCTTTTCTGCTATAATTTTGCTCTTCTTGTCATTTAGTAAATTTTGTGTATTATGGTCCTTAGGTTTTTTATAAATGTTTCAATATGACCTTTATGTGTTTTTAAAGTTTCCATAAACATCTTCTAAAAATCTTCTTAGCCATGAAATTGCCAGGTTATAGGGTAGAAACACACTTAACTTTAAAAAAGAAAAGAAAACTCACTTTCCAGTGCTGAAAACAAGCCTTATTCAATGTTATGAATTTATTCTCTTATGTTTCCTTCTAGAAGGTAGCTTTATAATTTTACTTTTCATACTTATATCAATAAATTCATTTGTAATAATTTGCATATGCCCTGAGATATCATTTAAGATTTTTAATATTGTTGTTCTAGCATCATAGTTGTTTTGATATAAATTTTACTGACCATTTATATGTGTTTATGTGTGTGTTCTATTTTCTGCATCAACTAGTTTACTATAACCTACTTGTCTAATTTTACTATTATTCTCCTATGATTATAATTATATCAAAAATCTTGAATTCAATAATGTAAATTTTTTATTTAAGTATTTCTCAAAGTTATTTTAGTTATTCGTCCCCTGTATTTTCTATATAATTAAAATCAAATGTTTGACTTTATGAGATAGTTTGGTGGAATTTTTATTGAAGTAGCAAAATGACGACGGAATAGTTTGAGATCAATTATTTTTTAAATTAACCCTTCTATGCATACATTAATATTTATTTATCTGTGTTTTATAGTTCTCATTTAAATGTTTGTATGCAAACTTTTTAAATTCATCCTTATTACTAAGTATTTTGATGGTTTTGTAAGTTCAATGTTTATTTTACTTTTCAGGTTTGGGCTGCAAATATATAGGAATAAATAAATAATTTTTGTACATCAAACTTATATCCTATAACCTTGTTAAACTAGCCTATAAGTTTCAATCATTTGAAATTTATTGAAGCTTTTTCCATGGTCAATATGTGATCTAACTTGTTTCATGTTTTATACAGGAGTTGAGTATATAATATAATGAATGTAGATTTATAAACAGTGGACATTTTTATTCAACTTTATATATCCTTAGAGATTATTAAATCTAATTTTTCAACTGCTCACTGGGAAATCTATGATTGCAAATGTGACTTTTTCTTCCAGTAGTATTATGTGTTTTTTTTTTTTTTGCACTGAAGATTGAACCCAGGGGCATTCTAACTCCGAGCTACATCCCCAGCCCTATATTTTATTCTTTATTTTGAAACAGGGTCTCACTAAATTGCGGAGGGCTTCACTAAGTAGCTGAGGCTGGCCGAGAACCCGGATCCTCCGGTCTCAGCCTCCCAAGTACTGGGATTACAAGCTTGTGCCACCACGCCCAGCAATATTACGTGTTTTGGCAGTATATATTTTGAAGCTTTTTTCATTAGATGAGTTCACATTATTAAGATTTTAATGTCTATTTTTTTCATTTTACCATCACAAAATGCCTCTTTTTAATTCATAGTTAATATTTCTTATATTGTTGTCTATCTTATCTAATATTACTACAATCCCTGAAGTCTGTTTTTATTTTTATGATCGTTTGGTAATTTTTTTCACTTATACTTTCACACTTCCTTTGTACCCATATCCAAATTCTACCTTCTGTAGATTTTGCTTTTGCTTTTTAACATTAAAGTTATTATTTCACTCTTTAAGTTTACATCCCTCTAGCAAATGAAGAATCCTCAAATGGCAATTTTTTATTTCATAACTCAATATGTCTTTTCAAGGGTCAAAATAGTTTGAGATATAAACAATTTTCAGTCCTAAATATCCTATTGCCAAATAAACAGTTGTAGGAAATATGTTTCATCACATAGATTGAAATGACTGTTACCCCATGAAGATAAGGTCTGAGAAAATACAACACTTGGTACAAGTAAATAAGTATTTTTTCAAAAATGCGAATAATGTCCACATCTAATTTGAAGTAAACACTTAGAACAAGATCTGTTACCTTAGAGAATTTTTATTCACTTCAAAAGATATTAAAATTTTAAATGAATGTAAAATATTTTTTTTTCTATTTTGATTTCTTACAAAATGCTCTCTCAATTTAGGAAACACGGATTTGTTTTTCGGTACTGAGGATTGAACCCAGGGGCGTTCTACCTCTGAGCTCCACCCCCAGCCCTATTTTTTAATTTTTTATTTTGAAACAGGGTGTCACTAAATTACAGAGGGCCTCACTAAGTAGCTGAAGCTGGCCACCAACCTGAGATCTTCCTGTCTCTGCCTCCCAAGTACTGGGATTACAAGCGTGTGCCACCATGCCGGGTGGAAACATGGATTTTGTTTCTATCAGCTTGCTGACTAAGAAAACATCCAAATACATTTAAAATAAATAAGTCACTAAAAGATTTATGGTCTGAGTGAAAAGTTATGTTTTACACAAAGGTAAAGGGGGTTAACTTCCCAAATTTTATGAGTATCATATGAAAAGAGTGGTGCAAACATTAAAAAATGAGTATATAATATAATGAATGTAGATTTATAAACAGTGGACATATTTATTTATTTATTCATTCATTTATTTTTTGCAGTACCGAGATTGAACCCAGGAGCATTCTATCTCCAGGCTACACTCCCAGCCCTGTTTTCTATTCTTTATTTTTAAGCAGGGTCTCACTAAGTTGCAGAGGGCCTCACTAAGTAGCTGAAGCCAGCCGCAAACCTGGATCCTCCTGTCTCAGCCTCCCAAGTACTGGGATTACAAGTGTGCGCCACCACACCCGGCTAACAGTGGACATTTTTATTCAACTTTATATATCCTTAGAGATTATTAAGTCTAATTTTTCAACTGCTCACTGGGAAATCTATGATTGTAAATGTGACTTTTTCTTCCAGTAGTATTATGTGGGTTTTTTTTTTTTTTTTGCACTGAAGATTGAACCCAGGGTTCATCGTGGCATGTGTGAACATGGGGAAATGTAGAAGAAACTGTTTAGATTTCAGGAATGTCTCAGTCCTGCCAATACATGCACCTTCTTGACTGTTTCTATCATGTCTTAATATGATCTTTAATAAACCACAATAAAAGGACACTAGGAAAGAAAAACAATGTGGCTCATTCTTTTTCACTAAAATGTGGACCAGAAAAAATTGTAATATGATGACTTGAAGTAGCAAAGAATACACTATATTTGCACCTGTTTATAAGTTTTTTTAATCCATTCACTTATCAGAAGGTTCATTTGGAGCCGGGCGTGGTGACGCACGCTTGTAATCCCAGTACTTTGGGAGGCGGAGACCTGAGGATCAGGGTTCGCGGCCAGCCTCAGAGCTCTCTCTCTCTCTCTCTCTCTCTCTCTCTCTCTCTCTCCCTGTCTCTCTCTCTCTCTCTCTCCTTAATGAGGCCCTCTGCAACTTCGTGAGACCCGGTTTCAAAGTAAAGTATAAAAAATAGGGCCGGGGGTGTAGCGCGGAGGTAGAACGCCCCTGCGTTCAATCCCCAGTACCGCAAATAAAAAGAAGGTTCATTTGTGTTCTAACCTGTACTTGTAACTTTCCAAAAGAGTTACGAGGATACGGTCTGAACCTTCTGATGTAAAGCTTATGATGATTCATTACCCCTCAAATTAATTTTTTCCATAGTCATTTATCGTCATCAAGTTCCTGTTCTATTGCAGGTTAGTCACTTCATGCCGTTGCGCATTCTCCTTACATTGACTTCTCGAGGATAAGAAGAATGTTTTCTCAAGGTCATAGATATTTAAAGCAATGCCATTCTACCAAGGAGATAACACAAAGACATGGTTTGGCTTATTTTAGAATATATGTGTATGAATGAGTGTGAAAGAATAAAGCCTTTTTACTTAAAAGTGGTTTTAATTATGTTTGAATTTGCGCCCCATTTACAATGAGCCCTTAAATGACAAGGTCACCTCTGGGGGTTGGGTTATGGTGGGAACCATGCAGTCCTGTGACATGGGCCGCAATTCTTCCTGCTTCAGTGCTTCGGAGAACACAATATCAGTCCCAAAGTAGCGACCTCGTAGTGATCTCTTTTGGCGCCCTTATTCTCTGTGACACACATCTTTTCTAGCTACACTAAAAGGCAAATTCTCCTCTGTTTTAGGAGCCACTGTGTAACAGAAACAGGCCAAAGGAAGATTTTTGATTGTAAATCCAATCTGTGGATAGAATATTGAACATAAAAATATCATTTAAGCCAGAGGGAGACGAACTAATGAAGATAGCGCTAGTTGAAAATATTGAATAGAATTCAGCTAAAATGTCAACAGAAAAAAAAAACATGGTAACATGATAAAGAACTACTGTCCTTAAAACAACTTTAAACATGTGTGAGGCATTCCATTTTTCTTTGTTTAATGTGGTCTACTTTATTTAGTTGATTAGAATATTTTTATAACTATACTTACTATACTTTTGTGCACAGTTGGTTATTTTGGTGGGCTAGTTTGTTTAGTTAAGGCTGTACTGCCAGCAAGTCAATTTCTAAGGGAGATATTCCTATAGCAAGTAAAACCAAGCAGAAAATAAGAAGTAATATCAATTTTATAATTTATAGGTTGCAAAACACTGCTGGTATGGTTTTATTTTTCCCCACCAAATGCATATGCTGCAACCCTAATCTTTAAAGTGAATACATTTAAAGATAAGGAGTTTAAAAAGATAACAAAATATTATGTGGGATCATCAGTGTGGGGCCTCTATCTTACAGAACTTGTATCTCTATGAAAAGAGGCAGAGATACCAGAGTTTCCCTCTCCTCTCTTGCACAGAGGAGAGGTATGTGAGGACCCAGCAAGAAGGTGGGCATCTGTAAGCCAGGAAAAGAGGCTCCACTAGAAGCCAATCTGTGGGCAACTTGATCTTGGACTTCCAGTATCCGGAACGGCGAGGAAGTACATTTCTATTGTTGAAGCTACTCAGCCTGTGATATTTTGCTATGGCAGCCCAAATCGACTAGTAATGCACCTGTCACGTTTATTTTTACTTGACCTAATAATGAATCAAAATGGTTTGTTATTATTCTTATCCCAATAATGAAGCTTAAGAAAGTACCAGCAAATTTGATTTGTTTCCAGTCACTTAGGTGATAAGAGACAGATGGAGGATTCAGTATCTACTTCCTTTCCTATTGGAAAGCTTTATATTTAACCAATTGGCCAAGGAAAACACTGAGTAGAAAATAGTCTTATCAAGGTGGCTCAATAACAGCATCTTCATTTGTGGGGAAAAAGAGTTTGAAAACAAGTTTTTGTTAAAATTAGAAAAAAATCAAATAAAAATATCAAAAGGCAAAATGTAATATAGCTAATTTTTCAATATCCTAAAATTTGGGGGGATAATAAAATGATAGGTGAATATTATTACCTTAACTATATATATATATATATATATATATATATATATATATATACACATGCATGTGTATAGATTTAAATTCTATTTATTTCAATTTGCCTGGACATCATAAAAGAAAAATCGCTGCTATATATTCTTTTGAAGGAATTCACCAAATATAATATACCCCATTTTAACCTTCAAAAGTCTAAACTGTAAAATAAATTTCCTAATCAGCCTCACATTTTTCTGAAAGACATTGTCACATATATTCCTAAGTAGAAAATATGTTTGCATTAATTCCAGCATCACTAGAGTTCTCTTGTTAGGATACTTATTAATTTATATTTCCCCACACTTGCCTGCTTATTGAAGGGCTACTGTGCTTTTAAAAGTAATTTTATATACATTTCTGTTTAATTAACTTCAATGTTCCAGAATTACTCCTAAACATTATTTGGATATGTATCCTTATAGGAAATAAAGTTTTTCAATGCTACACCCCCTGAGTCCTATTTTTGAAGAAATCACTCAGTAAAAGTGAAAGAATAGTTAGGCTAGAAACTGTTTAAAGATCAGACTTCTGTTACCATGGTAACTATAACCTCACCAGGCTCAATCCATGTTTTATATGGAAGTAATATAAATCTGATATTGATTTTTCCCATTTGAATTTCTTTAAAAATAAATAAAATACAGAATAAAATTATGAGAGAATATACTGTTTTGTCTTTGTATTAGCATTTTCTGGCAGAGCCAAAAATTAGAATTTATCTTAGAAGTCATACCAATAAAACAAGTAACATGTGATATTCATAACCAGCCTTTCTTCAATGGTATAGAGTTTAGTGATTATATTCTGAAAGCATTAACATTAAGATAGGAAGCAAATTTGAGTAATACCATGGGAAATATTAATAATAATACAGGAATTTAAAAACATTCTATTTACATTCTCATATCTTAAAATGAGACATAAAGTAACACTAAAAACAGAAAAATACACATTTTTAAAAGTGCTGTTTTAATTGTTAGATTTAAATTATCTGATGCTGAGAAAATACAGGATTGGATTCAGAAGCATGCATTGGACAATTTTCAACAAAGGAACAATACAGAAAATGAATTTAAATATAGTGCTTAGGAAATGTCTGTGACTAAGGACCCATTTGTGAAGTATATGTGGCGATCAGAAGCAAGAGAAGAGCACATAAAAATATTTTTACCAAGACTCATAAAATGTTAAGTGTCATCCAGGTTAAGGTACAAATGTAAGGCAAAGTATATTAAATCTAAATAGTATTTTTCAGTACGAATTACCTTTCAAAAGGGAAAAATAGCAGAACAAGTAGGACATGCTTCGTTTTCTTCACATTATATTTTGTTAGGTTTTTAAATATAGCTTTTCTTATCTGAATTAAAATTACACATGCTTGTATATCTTTTGATCAGAGCTGTGAAAAATGCATCCGCCCATTTTCACACTTGGAAAGTTTGGTAATAGCATGCAAGTTCATGCAGTTAATCTGTGATAAATACTTTGGCATATGTTAGAAATTCTAAAAGAATAATTTATATCTGGTACAACATCTGTTTAAAAAGGAAGACTTGCTAATCAAATTTCATTTACTCTTTCTGTGCTCATTTGTCAGGGTGGCAAGCGGATGAACACCAGGCTACTGCGTGGGTGTACCATCTGCATCACAGAAATCACATCTTGGCCAAAATTCAAACACACAACTTTGATTTTTATCCCAGAAAATTTCTGGCACAAAACCATAAAGGGCAGGTGGATTCAACTTATGGGGGCATGTGTATTTATTTATTATTATTAAGGTGTAAATTCAGATTAGACTTTTCTTTTTAAGATTTAGTCACTACCCAGATTTTACACCTACAGCAAAGAATGTATTTCTGAATAAAGCATATAAAATTTTGAGATAATTTCTGTCCTCTCTACCAGTTGCAAGCTCCCTGAGGACAGCTACTCCTTAAATATTTAAGGCCTGTCACAGATTTTAGCATAGAGAAGGCACTCAATAATAACTTTTGGCTGGAATGAATCATGAAAGGATGGTCTTCCCTGGAAGGAGGCCATTTCTATTCATTTCCACATCCCATGTATTTACTCTGCAGGCACGTACTAGGTAGTTAATGCATTTGTACTTGCTGATGGACAAATGAGTTCTGTGTGTTATCCTGACAGCAATTTTCCTGGTAGGATGAAATAATTCCACAACATCATGCATTTTTAACTCATATTTCCCATGGTTCTTTAAAAATAAAACATCAAGAAGAGTAAACTATCCCTTATGGAAAAATCATGTGAAAGAGAAACAGGTAGAATTTGATCTTAGAGACTCCCCATATCTCAAATTATTGGCTTGGTTGTAAGAGAAAGAAATAGAAACTACTTGCATATGTTGAAAGAAAAAAGCATTCAATGAGCCAACATACTTATCTTTTTCATAAAACTAGAATTGGAATGTACAATAAATAAAGAGCTCACTAGGGACAAATAATTAAATTGTTTCATATTGCCTAAGGCCATGTGAGAGAAGGTATAAATTGTTATTACTCTATGGAACCATGTAATTGCTATAGGCTTTTATCTTCTTTCCCTCTGAAGCCTCCTGGCATGTAAATGGACTGATTTTTATATAAAGATCTTTAATAGCGTCAGAATCTAGAGAAATCATGAAGTGATGTTTTTTCAAATTGAATTATTCTTTGAAGTATTTATCGAAGCAATATTTAAAAAGTTAATTGGGAAAACTGTCAGAGTCACTAGAAACAATGAGGCTGAAAAACTGCCACAGACAAAAACCACCTAAGGACACATGACAACTAAATGTAATAGTATCCTGAAACAGAAAAATGATAGTAGGTGGAAATTAAGGAAGTATAAATAAATTATGGACTTGACTAATAATGATGTGTCAACATGGCTTATTAATTATAACACATATTTCATCTAAATATCAAATATAAATAATAAAGGAAATTAGATATGGGATACATGAGAACCGTGCATTATCTTCTCAATTATTTTGTAAGGAGAAAGCTGTTTTAGAAATTGAAGTTTACTTAAAATTAATAGACATAGGTCTATCAGGGAACTCATTTTTTCTTTCTTTGAGCTCCAATTTAGTTCAACCTGGTACTAGCCATGCCCTTAATGCATTCAATTGGAAAGTCCCAATATTTGTTTACTCCTTACCCAGTTGTATATGCATGTGCCTTCCCTCTCTAAATTGTTCATGAAATTTCTTCTCAGATACAATCCTTAATCTGTAAAAAATGCCACACCATGCTACAGTTTGAGTCATCAGTCTTCTCTCTATATAAATACTTCTTAAAATAATAACAGCAATTGGATCAAGAAAGTCTTCAAACCACTAATGGATATGAATTACAAAAAAAGCATATCCCCCGGCGCTGGGGACGCAGGGCAGGCGAACCCTCGGCCCCGCCCCTGGAGAACCCCTCACCCCGGCACTGGGGATACAGGGAGGGGGAGCCCCCAGTCCTACCCCCAGAGACACCCCCCCAGCACTGGGGATGCGGGGTGGGTGAGCCCTTTGCCCTGCCCCCTGAGAACCCCTCCCCCGGCACTGGTGACACAGGCGGGTGGGCCCTTGGCCCCGCATCTGTAGACCCTCCCCCGGTGCTGGGGTCACGGGGTGGGAGAACCCTGGGCCCTGCCCCCTGAAGACCCCCAGCATTGGGGACGCAGGGCGGGAGAGCCCTGGGCCTCACCCCCGGAGATCCCCTGGTGCAGGGGACGCATGGCGGATGAGGAGAACCTCTCCCCCCTGGCATTAGAGACATGGGGTGGGTGAGCCCTTGGCCCCACCCCCGGAGAACCCTTCACCCTGGCACTGGGGACCCTGGGAGGGAGGAGCCTCTGGCCCTGCCCCATAGTACCCCAGTGCTGAGGTCAGGGGATGATGAGCCACCACCCTGCACAGAAGGGACCACAGACAAAGAGAGAAAACCTCAGATGAGTGAAGAAGGTGAACTAACCGGGGGAGACAGGAAGGAAGGAGAGGTAAACAAACTGGAGCACAGGATGGACTTACACAAAGATATCAAAGTCAACTACTATGCTGAAAACAGGAAGGAGGGAGGGGTGAGGTGGGGGGGGTGGGAATTGGGGAGGGTTAATTGACCGATGAGTGCATATATACGTCAACCAACCTGAAATCCTTCAAGATGTATGTTTGCAATGCACTAATAAAAAAAAATAAAAAGCATATTAACAAAGAGCAAAGTGACGTGTTGCCAAATGCATATACACAGACACATAAATAAAATAAATCCAATTTTTAATTTTTAAATTAATAGTATTTCATCTTTATTCAAATTGCATAGTACAGGATAATTTCTCCATGTGTGGAAAGAATTTCAGGGAAAATATCATAGTTTTTTATTCTAAAGCAATACTTAACTGTATTGGTTAGATAAGTTTTAAGGTCCGTTGGAGAAAAATTGCCTTTTAGAATGAATTAATAACTAACAGCATTATTGAAGAGGGCTTTTTTTGAGTTAAGGAAAGATAAAAATTAATGTGACTTTGTGTTTGATTTAATGATAGTTTCATTATTCCTCTTCCAAGTGTGCAAATCAATGCCACAGCATAGCAAGGTACATCAAGGTAACCACAAGGGAAAATTGTAACCATCTATAATATTTATTTTGGATAAGATAGAAAATGTGGATATTGGTAGATGAAGGAGAAGTGATGATAAAAAGAAAACACATGATTCTGCCTATATCACAGTGAATTTTACTTCATGGAAATTTTTTTAAAAAGATAAAGGAAAGCAGGGCATGTTGGCACATGCCTGTAATCCCAGTACTTTTAAGGCTGGTGTAGGAGTATTACTAGTTTGAAGCCAGCCTCAGTGTGATAGTTGGTCTGGTTTGTCAACTTGACCCCCCTAATATCATGTGATTTTGGTTGTATAACAGCAGATTGAACCGGAAGTCCTGCCCTAAATGTGGG
>PVJS01005028.1:0-27500 GCA_004027185.1 Glis glis
TGTGGTACTGAGGATTGAACCCAGGGGCATTTTACCTCCGAGCTACACCCCCGGCCCTATTTTTTTTATTCTTTATTCTGAAACAGGGTCTCACTAAGTTGTGGAGGACCTCACTAAGTAGCTGAGGCTGGCCGCGAACCCGGATCCTCAGGTCTCAGCCTCCCAAGTACTGGGATTACAAGTGTGCGCCACCACGCCTGGCTATTTTTTTGTTTTAAAACAGGGTCTTACTAAGCCTGCTCTAAAAGTCTCACTAATCTGCTGAGGCTGGCCTCAAAATTGCAATCCTCCTGTGTCACCCTCCCAAGTACTGGGATTACAGTGCCCGGGTTGACTATTCATGCTTAGAGGAGACCTTCTCCCATAAGTCAAACCATGGCAAACAAGAATATTATCTCTCTTGCTTTGCATGAGCCTTTGGGGAGACATATTTTTATAGATAATTCTATAAAATTACAGTTTTATAGATAATTCAAAATTATATTTTTACAGATAATTTTCTTATAAATGTTTTTATTGGTGCATCATAATTACACATAATAATGGGATTCATTGTGATATTTGTATGTGCACATAAAAATTTAATCAACAGATAATTCTTTGACAGAGAATGTATATACTGGGGATCTGAGCTTTGTTCAGAGGTCTCCAGTCTGACCCTTCATCTTGTTGAGCCTTTACACTTTGCCTCCTCTCTCTCATGGTACCAGTTATAACTTGCTCTAGGTCACAGGGCTTAAGTCCAGCTCTTGTCTACTTATTTAGATTATGCCTCCCATTTCATCTTTGGCTTCTATGCATCTCTCTTTTCTTTTCATCTTTATTATACATTTAAAAGTACTTTCTAAAAATTGTACCTAGCATTTTTAGTTTGTTTTTAAAAAACTATACATAGTAAGACGATATCCAATCTGCTTCACAAGCCAATTCATTCATTCTCTAAACATTTATTCATGTCTGTTAAGTGCCAGGTAAAATGTTAGGCATTGGCAGACAGCAGATGGCTGGAATGTGAAGTAATCTTGGCTTCTTCACAACTCATTTATGAGGCCAGTATTACCTGATACCAAAACCAGACAAAGATATCACAAGACAGAACTATAGATTAACATCTCTTATGAATTTGGAAACAAAAATTCTCAACAAAATATTAGCAAACTGAATCCAGCAACATATAAAAAGGATTATACACCATGGCAAATGGGATACATCTCAGGAATGCAAGGTTGACTCAACATATAAAAGACCATCAATATAACATTCTATGTTAGTAGAATAGAGGAAAAAATTAAACAATCATCTCAGTAGAATCAGAAAATTATCTGACAAAATCCAATACCCTTTCATAAAAATAATAACAAACACTCAAAAAACTAGGAAAAGAAAGGAACTTCCTCAACCTGAGAAGGGGCATCTGTAAACAACCAACAGCTAACATCATACTTAATGGTGAAGGACCGGATGCCTTCCTCCTAAGACCAGGAACAAGATAAAGATGTCCGTGTTTGCCACTCTATTCAGCATTGTACTGGAGGTTCTACTCAGGGCATTTGGGCAAGAAAAAGATAAAAAGAAGCATCCAGATTGGAAAGAAAGAAGTAAAATCTCCATTTGCAGTTGGCATGCTTTTGTACATAGCTGATTAGTAGTTGCTTGGGGCTGGAGATGGGAAGTGGAGTGGACATGGAGAGTGACTGCCAGTGGGTATGAGTTTCCTTTGGGGATGATGGAAATGTCCTAAAATTAATTCTTTCACAACTCTGTGAATATGCAAATAAACCTTTGCATTATACACTTCAAATGGGTGAATTGTATGGTATGGGAATTATATTTTAATAAAGCTGATTTTTTAAAAAAAAGATTAAATGTCAATTTTCCAGGAAATTTTAAAAATTAACCAAGGAAGAAATGGAAAACTTGAATAGCTGAATAATTCTAGAAGAAATTTAAAAGGTACTTGAAAATCTATTACCTCTACCCTCTCTCTCTTGCCTGAGAAAATGAGTAGGCCAGACTATTTTAGAGTCAAGGTATATAAAACCTTTAAGCTTTTCCATATGTTTTATTAATTTTATTCAGAGCATAGAGAAACATGAGTGACTGCCCAGCTCATTTAATTTGGCTAATACCACTTGATAATGTAATAAAACAGCATGTAGATAGAACAAAAGAAAAATAAGAGAGAAAACTGTAGGACAATATATTTATGAGCAAACATGCAAATATCCTAGATAAGACATAAT
This sequence comes from Glis glis, assembly GCA_004027185.1. Taxonomy (NCBI): domain Eukaryota; kingdom Metazoa; phylum Chordata; class Mammalia; order Rodentia; family Gliridae; genus Glis; species Glis glis. Next base: position 2,244 of record PVJS01005028.1, read on the forward strand.
AATTTGGATCCTCAGTGTAGAAAAAACCGGTAGAGTTTATTCCAAAGCTTCAAGGATGGTTCAACATTAGGAAACCTATTAATGACATCCTTTTTAGTAATAAATTTATGGAGAACAAAATTTATGCTCATCTGGATAAATGTTGAAAAGTTATTCAGTTAAATTTAATGCTAATACCTGACAAAAACTCTTAACAAGTAATTACATTATGCGCATGTATGAATATGTCAAAGTGAATCCAACTATTATGTATAATTAGACTCACCAATAAATTTTAAAATATCTTAACAAGTCCTAAAAAAAGAATGTGCTTTAACTCAATAAAGGATATCTTGCAGAAGCCTATACCCAATAGCACATTAGTATTGAAACTGTAAGTATTCCCATTTAAGTCAGGACTAAGACAAGAATGCTCACTATGGTCACAAACATCCAATGTCCTAAAATCCAGACATAGGAATACAGGTTCTTACTGTTGTAATAAAACCAGAAAAACAAAGCTAACCAAGAAGGAGCCAAAACTTACTATTTTCAGATAATATGATTATTTGTTTAGAACCCAAGGTAGTCAATTGTTGAAAGGTCTATTAAAACCAACAAAAGATTTGTGGTTATAATATCAGTGTTAAAATATTGAAAGATTCTTATATGCCAGCAATAAATTATAAAATACTTTAAAGCCCCATTCACAAAAGTACCACAACCAAAACAAAAATGACAAGCTAACCAAAACCAAAGAAAAACACCTAGGAACGAACCTAAAGAAATGTTCAAATATTCAAAAGGATATTTTAATAAATACAGAAACATCTTACTCTCTAGGATGGGAAAACTGAATATTGCAAATCAATCAGTTCTCCATAAATAACATATAAACCCCCTGTCATTTCAATGAAAAAGGCAGTGCAATTTTCTGGCTTTTAATATATGGATTCTAAAATTCATCTGGGAAAGAACATGCAGATGAATGCTAGTAAATTATTTAAAAAGAATATTGAGGAGTGGAGAACTTGTCCTAAAGACATAAAAGCCTTCTCAAAAGTTGTTGCAAAATGAACACTGTGGTATGGTGACAGGGAAGATGAAATGGATCAGCTGGACCTGGATAGAGAATCCAGAAATAGACTAGGCATGTTTGGAGAGTTATTTATGCAAAAGCGGAAATTAAGTTAGTGGAAATTGTTGGATGATTCAAATAATGATGTCCTGTTTTGAAAAGGGCGCATATGGGCATCAGGTTAGGCTCAGGTTAGAACCCCAGCTCGCTCCTGAGCCAGGGGGATGGGCAAGATGCTGAAATTCTCCAATGTTTAGTTTCTTCATCTGTACAACAGGGTATCACACCCACCTCAGAGACATGAGAAGATGAACTGTGACGATATAGGTGACGTGTCCAGCACAGAATCTCACACACAATAGGGCCTCAAGGTCACAGATGTTATCCTGGGGCCCGGAAGGAAACAGTAGATATTCTGTTCATATTTATTCTTAACCCAAAAATTAAGAAAGGGGTTGGGCTTTGGTAATACATAAGTAGTGGATTAATGGTCACCAGTGCCCTCGCTTGGTCCACCTGTCACTTGGTTTCTTGAATCATGCTCTACACCTGGATACCTTAACACAGAGGGCCTGAGAAGAGGCCACGCCCATTCCCTCACTTTCAGTTTATTGCCAAATATTGTAATTCCTGTGAGCCTAGTTACCTGGATTTCAAGCTTCCTGAGAGGATTCCTAAAGGATGTGACTGAGAAGAGGTTCTTGGAATAAGCATGATTCTTTGGGTGTGATCATCAGAGTCCCTTTGAAAGTGTCTTGTGGGGATAGTTCTTCCCCTATATGAAAACAAAGGCCTGGAATTTCTGGTAATTCTTGGTAATAAAGTCTAATGGTCTTTTTCAGCCATTTCTTAGTCTTCAGATCTCTGGTCTAAAAAGGGGATGGAGTTGTCAGTTTATTTATTTATTTTTTTATTTTTTGGTACTGGGGACTGAACCCAGGAACATTCTACCTCCTAGCTATGCACCCAGTCCTATTTTATTTTGAAACATGGTCTTACTAAGTTTCTGAGGCTGGCCTCAAACCTGTAATCCTCCTGTCTCAGATTCCCGAATACTGGGATTACAGGTGTGTGCCACCGTGCCCGACAGCAGTCAGCTTTTGTTAAAGTAAGTGATTAATATTCTCCATTTTTTAAAATTAAACACCGCCAGTAAACAAACAAACAAATAAGATGACCCAAACCAACAACAAGAAAACTGGAGCATGAAACCACAAGATATCTTTGTTTAGAACTTGTGAGTTATATTTTTATATGAAAGACAAAATAGTGTAGTACTTATGAATGTAAACTGTACGCAGATTGTGGGCTCAAATCCCAGATCCTCCACTTGTCAGCTGTGTGATCCTGGAGGGTTCCCTTGACCCTTCTGTGCCTATAAAGTAGAAATAATAATCCCTAACTCATAGGGTTGTTGTAGGGGTGAAATTAAGTGATTTATGCAAGCTCTTAGAATATTGCCTGGCATGGAGTAAGATGGAAGAGACCATTACCTATTATCATGACCACTATGCAATAAAAGAAGTACGTTATAAAATACAAAGAAAATAGAAATTTAAAAAATAGAAAAATAAACCAGGAGTGGTGGCACACGCCTGTAATCCCAGGACTTGGGGGGAAGCTGAGACAAGAGGATTATAGGTTCAAGGCCAGCCTCAGCAATTTAGCAAGACCCTCAGCAACTTAGCAAGACCCTGTTTCAAAATAAAAAGGGCTGGGGATTTAGCTCAGAGTTAAAATACCCCTGGGTTCAACCCCTAGTATCATATAACAAATAAATAGATAAATAAATGGAAATGGAGGTTCTAGTATGTCCCTTCACCCTGATGGATTATCTTGTGAAGTCTGGGGTACATATGCCCTGCTTGGAGCATGCTGGCTCAGGCAAGGGTGGGAACATACCCATCCCTAGGGATTCTGGTTGTTGAGAGACCTGGTGCAGCTCGGAGGACTGAGGGTGGGTTGTCGCACCCTGGACTGTGGCCTCTCATTTCTGCAGACTTCTTGGCTTCTCAGCTGCACACAGCACTGCGGTCAGGCTGATGGTGCGGCCTCCAGGAGTCCTGCCCAATCACTACCTGAGTGAAGGGTGCCTGGGCTCTGCTCCTCGCTTTGCACATGCCACCCAGGCTTAAGCAGCTCCCCGGAGCTTAGAGCCAGGAGACCATGGCCGTGGGGACAGCTGTCTGCCAGTCCGTGCTGTGAAACCAGCCACTGCCTCCACCAAATGTCACAGCAGCAGATTAAGGCAGAACGACCTAAGGACAGGTTTGTGGCCCTGGTGGAGGTCCCTGCTGCCAGCAGCTATTCTCTTGAAAGGGGCCAACCCAGAGACTTTGTGGGGTCCCCCCAGATACTCCAGTGGCCAGGGAGCTGGTGGCCCTGGAAATACCCAAAGTGGCTGGCTTCACCGGGACTGGCTAAATGACTGCCATGTTGGGGACAAGTTAAGCCTTTGGTCCTGCCAGGGAAGGGCTGGTGAGCGCTGCGTGATCTTCTGTCTGGTAAACATGATGGGAACTGAGAAGAGAGCTCAGTGGATCTATGGAAATCATGCCGAACTGCGGCTGCCTGAGGTCAGATCAGCTTAGGGGTGCAGAAGACCCCAGAGACTCCAGGGAAATGAGGAGGGAGACAGTAGAATAGAGGAAGGGGACTGGGAGAGGGAGGGGGAGAGGGGAAAACGGGGCTTGAGGAACAGAACAGTTGAAATAATGCTGTGTTCCTATGTGAAGGTCTCACTCCCAATTTCACAAGCACGTATGGGGAGGGAGGGAGGGGGAGCGGGATGTGGAGGGAAACACAGCAAGTGCGTGTGCATGTGTGATTGTATCACTGTGAATCTCACTGTGATCACGATGATGTGTAATTGCATCATATATATGTATGTGTGTGTGTCTCTAGGGGTCACATATATATATGGATCCCAAACCTCTTGCTGAGGGCATTAATTCAGAACCTTAAGCTTTTTATGACCATTCAGTTCTGACATGTACACCAGCATAAGGGCTCCCATGACCGCACCCTCGTGTTCACCCAGCTTTCCCAGTGTAGCTGGAGACCCGGTGCCCCCTCCCAGCTGAGCCCCCGCCCCCACCCAGAAGTAACTCTTTCCTGAATTTGATGAGCATATTCCAATTTGTGGAATTTTTTAAAACTTTAGATTCTTGTCCCATCTCTGAGGGTCTGGGCCCAGGGGCCCTGGGGTGAAACCCAGGAATCTGTATTCTACAAAGCATTCCTGAGTGCTCCCAGGGATGAGCTAGGATCAGTGGATGACTGTGGCCAAGGCCTGCCTGCATGGACTAAGCACTCGAGTTGCAGTTAAAAGACCACAGATTTAGTCCTGGTGGTGCCGACTCCCACCTGTGTGACATTTAGGCAAGGGACATGTTCCCTCCCAACCTCAGTTTCTTCATCTGTAAGGAGGGGATAGAGACAATAAACTCCTTTGATAGGTCACATGTGCATATGAACCTGTAAAACACGACACAGACACAGGACCTGAGGACTTGTGCCAAGGCTCATCCTGCTTGGGCTGGTGACCTCCAGGGACAGGGCGCTCATTACTTCTGGGGTCAGTCTCTTTTTCTTTGAAAGCTCCAAGAGACAAAAAGTCCTTCCTTACTCTGAACAGAAATCTATTTCCTGGAGCTGGGCGTGGTGGTGCACCCTTGTAATCCCAGTACTTTGGGAGGCCGGAGACGGAGGATCCGGTTTGCGGCCAGCCTCAGCTTTCTCTCTGTCTCTCTCTCTCTGTCTGTCTCCCTCTCTACTTAGTGAGGCCCTCCGCAACTTCGTGAGACCCAGTTTCAAAATAAAGTATAAAAAATAGGGCCGGGGGTTTAGCTCGGAGGTAGAACGCCCCTGGGCTCAATCCCCAGTACCGCAAAAAAAAAGAAATTTATTTCCTGCAATTTCCTCCAATTGGATTTAATTCCACCTCTTAAAATAAACTTAATCCCTAATCGAAGACCAGCCCCTGGAATACTTTAAAGCTATCAGTCTTTTTTTTAATTATTATTTTTGCCTCTCTACACCAGTTTTAGGCTTCTCAACACATTATCTACTGAGAAGTTTGAATTTTGAATAAGCGATGTACCCAGAAATTGCTGCAGGCCTGGCTGTATTCCAGCAAAACCAGAGGCCCTATTCCTGGCTTATTGATTCAGGAAGAGCCATTTTGCCTCTGCTTAATTAAATCACACCATCTAGTTAAATTAATCACCCATGCTACGGAATCTAGTTACTGACATATTTACATAGTAAATACGTGATGTTTGTGGAGCCCTTTTTACGTGTCAGACACTGTGCTGCATGACTAGTGTGTACTTAGCTCTTACACGAAGCCCTGGAAGGTAAGTGTTATTATTCTTGCTTTGCAGATGAGGAAACTGAGGCTCAGAGTGGTGAAGAAAGTACCTAAGATCTTGCAACCAATAAGAGGCCCAGCGGGATGTGGGCTCAGGTCTGGCGATGCTCAAATCCCCGGGGTCAGGATTGCGGCAATAGCATCCTGGGGTGGTGGTGGAGAGAAAGAGGAGGGAGTTGGAACCTGAGCTTAGTTATTCTCTTTGTTATCCTCTTAGTTATCCTCTTAGTTATTCTCTTTGTCTTTGGAGTTTTCCCTATTCAGGAACAAGCTAAGTGCTCCGAACGCACAGGAGACACCAAAGCTTACGTCAACCTCATCAGATGCGGCAAAACAGCCCTGCACCTCCCCTAGAGGACAGCGTGCCCCTTCCCGCCCCGGCCAGCTCCGTCCCTCCTGCAGAAGGTTGGGCTTTGCAGCTACTTGTGGGCTTGGAGTGAGAACTGGTGCAGACGTCCTTTCCTCCTCTTCTTGTCTCCCAGACAACCTGGGGTCACCTCCCTCATCTCCCAGCCTGTGGCCCTGGGTGTGTGTGTGGCTCACTGGAAGGAGCCACCTTGGGTTTGGAGCAGCAGATTTTCAGCCACCAGGGTAAGTGGCCTGTGTGACTTCTCAGAGACTCCTCCAAGCCTGGCTGCCTGATTGGAGAAAGGCTGGAGAGAGAGAGAGAGAGAGAGAGAGAGAGAGAGAAAGAGAGAGAGAGATTACCCATAAGAATCACAGCAACCCAGTAGCCTGCCTAAGCACCAGCTTTTCATCTTTTGGCTCAAGCTGTAGGAGGGCAGAAGTGGGTTCTTTTTAAACTCATATAAGATAAGAGATGGTGTGAAGCTCAGAGCTTAATGCCACTCACAGGGATGTTGGTGCTATGAGTCCCCTGATGCTGGGGAGGAGGGTGTTACACTGTGGACTTGCCTTCTGGATATAGTCCTTGTTGGAAAATTTATCTCACCTCCTCTTGCCATAGTCTAGAGCAGTGGAAATCACCCCCCCCCCAGGAGGGAGGGACAGAGCCCTGTTCTGGGCTGATTCATTCACACCAGCTACTAACTCCTACAAGCTTCTCTTGGCTCTCTGCAAGGTAGGCCACTGGCCAAGGCTATTTATAGCCCGTGGGTGGTGGTGAGGAGTGACCAGTGCGGTGTCCAGCCACCTTGGATAAAGGTGACCCCAACAAGGGTAAAGTGTGGTTACTGTTGGTTAACCCAGGTTCATTCCTTTGGCCCCAATAGATGGGCACTGCCACTATGACTTCCCCCTGGAGATTCTTCCAGAGTGCTGGCTGGGGTCCGAGGTGACTGGCAGACCTTTGGCATCACTACTTACTTGGCTGAAACTTAGTTTGAGGAAAAAACTTCCCAGGGGCAAGAATGTAAGGCCAAGTTGACTTTGTAAACAGAGAAACAAACACCCTCAAACAACCAAACCGGGAGGAACCTCCCCACAACAGAGCCACATGCAATATTATTTTTATAGAATGGTAAACAGGGCCAAACTATTTTTTCTTATCAAAATGACCCAAAGAAGCCTTGTAGATATTCTAAAACTATTGAAACCTAGAATTCCAAAATACTTTCTGAACTGCTGCTAATTCAAACTGATATTTCATTCTGAATTGATTGATATTTAAAAATTGGCCATTCAATTTTTTTTGATTTGAAGAAAAATTTACAGATAGGGAAATGCATGGATATGATGTTCACAATTTGATGAGTTTTGACAAATACATAAATCTGTGTATCCTAAATGTTAATCAAGTCAGAGTAGCTTCATCACTACACAAAGTTCCCTTGTGTCCCTTCTGGTCAGACCCTAACCCCAGAGATGGCTAACCGCTATTTTGATTTTTCTTTTCTTTTCTTTCCTTTCTTTTCTACATATGTTTTTATTGGTGCAAGATAATTATACATCATAGTGAGATTCAAAGTGATGCAAACATACATGCACACATCACTTGGTGTGTTACCCTCTCTATACCTCCCACTACTCCTTCCTTCCTCCCCATACATGCTAGTGAGATCGGTAGTGAACCCTTATATGGACATAACCTCATTTGAACTGTTTCCTTCCTCAATCCTCATTCACTGTTCTGATTTCTAACACAATAGCTTAATTTTGTCTGTCCTTGGCATCTAGTATGAGTAGAGTCATATGACATGTACTCTTTTGTGCCCGGCTTCTTTTTCTCGACATATTTTTGTTTTTGTTGTTTTGGAGGTGCTGGGGATGGAGCCCAGGGCCTGGTGCATGCTAGGCAAGCACTCTACCACTGAGCTTCCCTGCCTTCCTGCTTTTTTCATTTACCATTTTTTTTGTTTTTGTTTTTGGCAGTACTAGGGATTGAACCCAGGGCGTTGCACAATGCCTGGTCACTGAACTACATTTCCAACCCTTGATTTACATTTTTAAAGAGTTATTTAAAAAAAGAATTATTTTGAGGTAGGCACTGTAGTGCACATGTGGAACCCCAGTATTGGGAGGCTGAGACAGGAGGATTGCAGGTTCGAGGACAGCCTCAGTAACCTAGCGAGGCCCTCAACTTAGTGAGAACCTGTTTCCAAATAAAAAAGAACTGGGGTATAGCTCAGAGGTAGAATGCCTCTGGGTTCAATACTCAGCACTTTTTTTCAAAAGAAAGAAAGAAAGAAAGAAAGAAAGAAAGAAAGAAAGAAAGAAAGAAAGAAACTCATTCTGTTCATGGTGGGGGAGAGAGGGGAGGGAGACCAGTTAGGAGGTTCTTGGAGGGAGAGATGGTGGAGATTAGTGGTGTCTGAGATGGAGAGAATGAGATGAGGAGGCAGTGGGTGAAAAGAGGAAGAGAGGAATGAAGGGTGACTCCTTGGTCTCAGCAGCACCATCTTCTAAGCTGGGGTATTAGTCAGCTTTCTGTTGCTATGACAAAATACCAGAGAAAATCAACTTGAAGAAAGATTTATTCTGGCTCACATTTTCAGAGGTTGACTGTTGGCCCCATCACTATGGGACAGTGGCAAGGCAGGTTAGAGACCTGATCATGGTGGATGGGTGTGACAGAGCAGAGCTGCTGATTTCATGGCAGCCAGGAAGCAGAGAGAGCAAGAGAAAAGAACTGGGGACAAAATATAGTCCCCAAGGGCACAGTCCCAGGGACCCACCTTCAACTAGGTTTCCTCTCCTACAGTTTCTACCACCTCGCAATAGTCTATTCCTCAATGGATTCATTCACTGATAAGGCCAGAACCTTCATGATCCAATCACTTCTCAAAGCCCCACCTCGCACATTGCTGCACTGGGCCCAAGTCTTCAACACGTGAACCTTTGGGGGACATTCCAGATCCAAACTGTGACACTGGGTAAGACTCAAGGTCATGGTGATGGAGGGCATGGGGGAGTAGCAGGGGAATTAAGAGATGTCTTTTGACCAATGCAGGTTTAGGATACCTGTTCATCCTTTAGTTGGTGTGCCAAGAGGGCAATTGGATATACATCATCTGGAGCTCAGTGGAGAGGACAAAACTAGAAACAAAAATATGTAAGTGACTGTGTTAGTCAGCTTTTTCATTGCTATGATCAGAGTACCTGACAACAACAACTTAGAAGAGGAAAGGTTTATTTGGCTCACTGTTTCAGAGGTTCAGTTCATGGTTGGCCAACTCCAAGACAGAAACATCATGGCGACAGGGTTTAATGGAAGACCGCTGCTCAGGGCAGATGGGAGCAGAGAGAGAGAGAGAGAGAGAGAGAGAGAGAAAGAGAGAGACCAGGAGCAGATATAGTCCCCAAGGCCATGCCCCCAGTGACCTACCTCCTCCAGCCACACCCTACCTGTCTATAGTTACCAAGCAGTAAATCCTTTCAAATGATTAACCCATCAATGGGTTTATCCACTGGTGAGGTTAGAGCTCTGATTCAATTATTTCATCTCTGAACATCTCTGCATTGCGAACATGTGAGATTTCCTCGAGGACATTCCATATCCAAACCATAGGCGTGATCAGCATATGGTGAATATTTAGGGTCATGAGACTGCGTGAGATTACCCAGAAGGAGAAAGGGCTTAAAGATGCAGTCCAGAGAAGACTCAGCAAAGGAAACCGAACAGACAGATACAAGAATCTTATTGTTGTTATTGTTTGAATAGTTCTTTAAAACCTGTAAAAAGCTGTTGCGTGCATTTCTTATTTGGGTTCATTACAGTCCTGTGAAATACTAGTAAAGCCTTTTTAACAGGTCAGTCAGCCTAAGCCAGTTTGGTCATGCACAGAGATTTCCTTTTTGGTAAATCTTGGAGCCTTCAAGAGTTAGAGGTAAGTGAGAGTTAATTATGCCTTCAGAACCTCCCTACCAAGTAAGAAAGAATCAGAACAAAGGTTACTGCACACACATATGTTTATTTGCCCATAGGCTCAGAATAGCCTCACTGTGGTCCTGTAAGCTCCCTGAAGTCCCAGCCCTCAGTTCTTTTTGATGGTCTCAAAACACCATGGAAAGCTACTTGAAGAGACCATGATATTCTGGGCCCACCAAGGGACACAGGAGCTTTAGGGATTAAGACACCGGTGCCTTACCTGAAGGTTAAAAGTGAAGGATCAAGTAAGGACAGGGAGTATTTCTAAACTATTTCATCTTGAATTTCACTTATATATTGGCCATCACTAATTTTATTAGCGGGAGCCTATTTCTTATCTCCATTACAAGCCTTAAGTACTTCCAATAGAAACTTGTTTCTAACATTCATTTTGCAGAATTATCAAAGGCTCTGTGTTGATCGGACATAAAAATAGGGCAACTGCTTATAGTATTATCTCTGGGGTGGGATCTTTGGGGTTTAATGATAGCTCACCAGCTCTGGAATGTGGATTAAATCAAGGCACCTGGATAACTCTTGATAATAATGTTCATTAACATCCCTCCTTCATTTATAGCACATTGGTTTTCCTGAATGACTTTAGAGTAAATTATACATATCATGATAATATTTGTACAATCAGAAAGCAATCTGAGCAGGGTGTGGTGGCGCACGCTTGTAATCCCAGTACTTGGGAGGCAGAGACCAGAGGATCAGGGTTCGCGACCAGCCTCAGCTACTTAGTGAGGCCCTCCACAACTTCGTGAGACCCGGTTTCAAAATAAAGTATAAAAAATAGGGCCGAGGGTGTAGCTCGGAGGTAAAACACCCCTGGGTTCAATCCCTGGTACCGCAAAAAAAAAAAAAAAAGAAAGCAATCTGAGGCCATAGAAACAGCCCTAACTTGGAACAGTAATAATAATAATGATAGATACTATTTACTGAATCCTTACTCTTCACAAAGTGTTGAACTAAGTTCTTTGCATAAACTTTTTATCTGACTTCCACAAAGACCCTGTGTCTTGGACAGTAATCTCTTCACTTTATGCTTGAAGAAATGGAGACTTGGAGAGTGCCAGGCCCAAGGACACCTGGCCGTTGCGTGGCAACAGATGACTTTGAACGTGGCTCCTATGATTCTGCACCGTGTGCTGCACCCACAGCTCTGCGCTGCTTGAGTTCATGACCGGACTCCACACTTGCCCTTGGACAAGTTGCTTCTTTTTTCTGTGCCTCAGTTCCACATCTACCAAAGGAGTGAGGGGCGATAACAGTGCCTGAGCCCACACATTTGGAGGAATGTCATAAGCTGTGAAAATGCTCCCGTGCCAAATGTCATTGTGTGCATGCCCGGATCCTTGCCTGGACCCCTGGCTTCAGTTCCCACATATCTGGCTTGATGGTAGGAGCCGTGGCTGGGAGTGTTTTGTGTGGTGTCCAGTACAACCTCGGACTCTCTCTTCCCTTGGCTGGTGTGCATCCTGGGTTTGAGTCCAGCACCACAGATCCTGTGGCATTTTCTTGAAAGACATTGAACAAACCACAGTCCCTCCCTGTTTCTTAGAAATGACCCCAGGGCGTCTTCCTGAAGGGAAGTCTGCATCCTGGTCGTGGGTGTGCCAACCATGGTCTTGTCACTAGCAGGTGCCAGACCTCAGTTGGGAGCACGTGGTGGGTTCTGAGAGGGCTTGTGTCATGGGCAAGGCTGCCTTCAAATCTTTGTGTGTGTCTATTCACTGATTTAACACGTGTGAATTTAGCATCTGCCACTAGGTGGGGAGGATACCATGGGGAATAAGCAGATCTAGCCCCATCTCTGGGAGCTAATGTCCTCTTAGAGGAGAAAGACAAACACTTCAGAATAAATTCGTTGGATGTAGTGAGCCAAGAGTGCAGATAAAGTACTTGGAAAGCTGACTTTATGTAGTCTGGGGAAGTCAAGGAAGGCTTCCTGGAGAAAGGGATTCATCTGAAAGAGTTTGCCGGGTAAGGGGAATGGGGAGCTGGAGAGACTTCTTCAGAGTTGCTTTTGGGTGTGCTTAGGCTTTACAGATTAGATGCACTTGTGTGGGAACTGGAAGGCATCTGCATGGCCGTGCACAGTGTATCGTTGCTGGTTTTTCTGCAACGTGCCCCGTTGTCCAGCCACTCGCTCCCTAGTCAAGAGGCAGAATGAGAAGCATCTATTTTTCACGGGATTGGATACTTTAGGTATGATGTGGCTCTAAATCTAATACTTGAAGCCATAGCAACCGAAGAAGTATGTTGCTAGAGCCAGCAGCTCCACAAGTCGCAGTCCCCCAGCAGGCTGGTTCTGCAGTGTAGTTCCGGGCGCCATTCCCAGGAGCCTGGTCTCCAGCCCAGTGCTCCAGCCTTCCATTGATTTTTGCAAATTCTCAATTCCCTGGATTAAATCTATTTTTTTTAAATAGTTGTAGTGGTTTCTATTTCCTGCTAGTGCTCCCTTAATGATATAGTCCTGACAGCCTATGTCCTGAGCAATGCATCCTTAGGTGGTTTCTTCATTGTGTGAATGTCATAGAGTCATGAAGTATACTTAAACGGACTAAGAGGAATAGGAGATAGAATCACTAGGAGACTAGACTGTTTCACTAGGAGACAGAATATTTTATATTTATTTTTGCTGGGAATTGAACCCAGGGCTTCACACATGCTAAGCACACACTTCTGAGCTATACCCCGAGCCCTAGGTCACGTTCTCCTAGGGACGACCATTGTATATTCAGTCTGCAGTTGACTAAAATGTTGTTATGTGGCTCATTACTGTGCTACTGAGGTACAGCTAGGCTCATTCATTAGTCGGTATATTCTGAGCACCTGGTAGGTGCCCAACACTGGTTTTAGGCTCTGGGAATATGGCATTGAATAAGACAAAGTCATAACACCTAACTTATATTATCATGGCAGTTACATTATTGACCAGAACTATCTAATAGAAATACAATGAAAGCCACATGGCCAGTTTAAAAAGTTTTTATATCCATATTATAAAATAGGCAAAAATTATTTTAATAATATATTTATTTATACTAGTGTATCCAAAATATTACCATTTAACATGTGATTAAATAATTATTAATGAGCTATTTTATATACTTTTTCATACTATGTCCAAGAATTCAATTTATGTTTAACTTACAGCACATCTTGGTTCAAATGCAAAATTTTCATTGAAATACTTCATTTGTGTTACATTTCATGAAAATTATGATTGAAAAGGTAAATTTGCATACCTAAGATGTTACAAATATGCTTAAATGTCTTCCATTAACCTAAAAAAGCACCCCTAATTTATTTCTTTAGTCTTTGTATTCATATTGGCAAAATTTGCTTTTCTTTCCTAGAAGAATTGATTTGACTTTGGAGCAAAAGTCTATGAGTTTCAAAACTACCTCTGTCTGAGTTAAGAAAATTCACTAACTTGGATCAATGCAAAAGCAAATTGCATAAATTGAAAACAAATCAGAATTTGTCAATGACAAAAACGTGTCCTTTGCTTTTTTCCTCTCTTTGCAGCTTATTTACATAATATTTGTCAATTACAACTGAAGTAATTTGCATATTGATTCCTGTTAGACAAAAAGTATGAAGTCATTATTATTACTTGTGCCTTCAAAATTTCAGTTTCAACACAAGTTCTAATATCTGTCTAGCTATGCCATGAATAAACTTTCCCTCACCTTGGAGTTTCACATTTAGCTCATTCATATGCAGTCTGCTTTTGGTAAGAAGACATGAGTCGGACTGCCATTTCCCGTCTTTGACTACTGAATAGCTGGCACGCATTCCCTTTGTTTCATGAAAATCTTGAATTAGAGTTAAAAATACAGTACGTCTTTGTAAAACTCTTCCATGATTCAAAGAACACTGGCAAAGAACAAAAGGTTATTAAATTCAACATCTTCTATTTCTTTCAACTGCTCCATAAACTGGAGATGATTCATAGAACTTGAATATATATATTATGAATGGTTTTAACCACTGTATCCATGTGCTTTCCCTAGAGTCTGCTGCAGAAAACTAAGCATAGATATTTTCAAAATGTATCCTAGAATAAAATAAACAATAAAGAAATAGCCCCTTATTTGAAAATTCCAATGAATCCAAAGTCTTGACCTAGCACAGCAGAACTAATATTTGTGGTGAAAGAAACTAATTTTTTCTTATCTGGCTACAATTATTTGACAGAAGTAAAATATCAAAAAATATCTATGCCATGTGTTAGTTTTTGATGTTGTTGCTGTTAGGCTGTGAACTGACAACATTTCTTCCTCAATTGGAAGTCCTTTGAGAAAAAAATGTACCCGGAGTATTAATTGGGCAATGACTTATATTGCTTGCCTCATCTAAAACTAAGGAAAAGTACTGTGATTTTTCAAATATATTGATTGGCTTTTGCTATTGCTAGAAAAGTCTTTGTATTTTATGGACAATTATTTGGTGGCTGAATTGAAGAGCTTTTACTTTTTGTAAAATATCTCTTTTGATCATTTCCACAGAGTTTTCTAACAATGTTTCTACTACTGAAACTAATCTTCTTTTTTTTTTTTACTATTTCTTCATCTAAAAGTGTTTTCTTTTGTGCAAGAATCCCAGCTCTTTAAAACTGGCCAAAATTATAAATGTAGATCCTATTTAAATTTATTTAAAAATTAAGAAAGGTTTAGATTTAAAACATTGAATTTTTGTTGTTGTTGTTGACCATTTAGTTCTGTTTTAGGCAAGTGATTTTGTTGATTCTTTTTTTTTTTTACCATTGAAAGCAACTTTTAGCCAGGTGAGATGGCTCATGCCTGTAATCCCAGCTGTTTAGGAGGCCAAGGCAAAAGGATCATAAATTCGAGGCCAGCCTGGGCAACTTAATGAGACCCTGTCTTAGTATATATATATAGCTGGGGATACAGCTCAGTGGTAGAGTGCTTGCTTAGCTTTCATGAGGACCTGGGTTCATCCTCTAGCACCAAACACACAGAAAGAAAGAGAGAGAGAGAGAAAGAAAAAAGAAAGGGAAAACAAATTTTATCACATAGGCTGACAATGTCTCAGAATAAAATATTAAAATAACAACAACAGCAACAATAATAATAATCATCTACTTTATGGTCTTGTAAAATATTTTACATGATATGCTACAGCAAATTGCAATCATCTTTCTTTTTTTTTTCTTCTCTTTTCTTTTTTTTTTTTTCCATGGTACTGGGATTGAACCCAGGGGCATTCTACCTCTGAGCTGTACCCCCAGCCTTTTTTACTTTTTATTTTGAAACAGTCTTGTTAAGTTGCTGAGGCTGTCCTTGAACCTGTGATCCTCCTGTCTGAGCCTGCCTAGTACTAGGATTACAAGGGTGTGCCACCATGTCCTGCTTTTGCTTTGCTTTTCTCATTGTAGTACTAACTTGTTCATCTCCCCTTGTTTCTGCATTAGTAATATGCTTTTGTTTAAAAATTTAAAATTTAGCTGGGTGTAGTGGTGCATGCCTGTAATCCTAGTACTTGGGAGGCTGAGACAGGAGGATAGTAGGTTCAAGGACAGCCTCAGCAAATTGTGAGATTCTCATTAGCCTAGAGAGACCCTGTTTCAAAATAAAAATAAATAGGGCTGGGGGTATAGCTCGGAGTTAGAATGCCCCAGGGGTCAATCCCCAGTACCACAAAAAAAAAATTAAAAATTTGCCTATACTTTCTTAAAAACCAGAAAAAATATTTTTATTATAATTAAAATAATAAGTATTCAATTTAATTATCAATGAGGATTTTCATAGAAATCTATATAACTCTTATCTGCAGAAACTATTCAAGTAATTATATTACAATGTTACATAGTTGCATAGAAAAAATTAAACCAAAGAAATTCATTGATATATATATGTACAATAATCAAAACAATGTTTATGCCCTACCTGCGCAGAACATAATTATATATTATGTAATGCGATGGTTAAAATGAAATGTAGTTTTAGCAAAACAACAAAGTTGTGTTAGTGGAAAAATATCTTACATGCTTCAGCTTTCAAATGAAAGTTAATAAAAATTACAACTTCAGTTCGGTGGTCTCACTAGCCTCCCTTCCAGGGCTCAGTGGCCACCCATGCTTGCGATACCCACATTGGCAGACTAAGGGTCTAGATTATGCAGCGCTCTGAATATCAGGCTCAGGAACTGGACCCATATCTTGGGTATAGGGGCACCCATGAACTTCAGCACAGCGTGCCAGGAAGATCCTCAGTTTGGGAGGGCGACATGGCCCTACCTTAACTGTTGACCTGGGGCAGGGAGGCAGGGAGGCAGGGAGGCAGGGAGGCAGGAGCAGGGCAGAAATCTGGGCCTTGGTTCATAAGTGATGGGAATATGATGGTGGTGGTGGTGGTGGGGAGTTGAATTGAGAGCAGCAGCGAGGGAGGAACGGCCAGATCTTGGGAGACTGGGTGGTAAAGGAGGGGAAAGGGAAAAAGTTCCCCAGTCTGAATAACTGCAAAAGGAAGTTTAGGAAACTTCAGTCTGACATTCAGTTTCATTCAGTCCTGTCTCATCCACAGCCCAGTCGTGCTGGGCATTGGGGTAGGTTGCAGATGGGCCAGTGGCTGCTCCAAGACAGATTTGGTGGTGACAGTCTGACAGGTAGCACCTCTGTCCCTCATGCTTCACTTCTATCTCAGGGCATTTTGTGCAGTGGTGGCTGACTGGGCAAGTGCCATGTATCCTTTCCACAGAGCCCTCAGAGAGGGCTTTCCACACCTGTCCCCACTCAGAGAGGGGGTTTCTATGTTAGGCTGTAGAAGCGGTGACGTCATCTGCACCCGCTTGCTTAGTCTGCCTGTATGACCAGCATCCCAGGGAGCAAAGGTCCTGGTGCACATGCAAGAAAGTAGCTTCCTACAAATGACACTAACTTGCCCTCGTTCCCAGTGTGCACAGGAGAAAGCCAGTGGCCTTCAGGATAATGTGTATCTGGACTTTCTGGCCCAGGCTTGCTCTCGTTGTTCTCTTAACTCAGCTAATTTTGGGAAACAGAAAGGGGGCCATTCAGGGACATGGTGTTTACTGTCCCCCTTTTCTTTAGTGAAGATACACTTCATCCCTGATGTGCCTGAATAGCCTTACCGCAACGTCCCTGGGGCAGCACATTAGGACGCACAGTGTGACCAAGTCCCATAACAGCAATACAGACGCCACAGGCTATGATGACCCTGCTATAAGAGCAAGCCCACTGAACACAACACATCTCCAGGTAGCAGGAAGAGATTGTAACCAAGCAGAAACAGTATCAATACTAAGTTTATCTGTAGCAATAATATAGATTTGCAACTTATGTAGAGCCAAAGACATATTGTGATAATTATCAGCCATATGCACATAACATTCTGTTTTAATGGGGGCACGGGTACCTCCCTGTGTTTCAATCAGCATATCTAGCACCATTCTACTTTGAAGTATCACCTTCTGCATTTGGGGAGTTTCTTCATTAAGCCAAGTTCTGGCTCTTCCAGGACGGTTTTAAGGAAGCAGCCGTGTGCTTAGCTAAAACCTTAACCTGGAACTCAATGACAATGTTTGCTGCTTGAGGAGCAATGGGTAAAGTCACCAGGCAGCTCAAGTTACTCTGTGTCCAGCTTCCACCAGGTCCCAGTTAGTAGGGATTGAGGACAGAGTGGGAAGGATGCAGGCTGGTATACAAGGACTTTCCCAAGGGCATTGGCCAAGCCAGTTATAAGGCAGGTATGGCCAGCCATGGGTGCCACATGCCCATGACCACCTCCAAGGGGAGGGATACGCTCCCGTATGGCCGTTCAACCTTGCCATCCTGAGCAGTCTGCGTCTCTGCGTACAATGGTTAAATTGCATTGAGTGACAGGGGTCCATCTATATCACAGAGGTAGAGAGGTGTTACTGCCGTTCTTTCTTTCTGCACAGAGCAGCTTTCTTCCTCATTACCACCGGTGCTGCACTGAGCCACCCCACGCCCAGCACAATGCACCCCAGCAAAGGCTTAGTCCACTTGTTCCTCACCAAGCAGAAGACACGATATTCGGTGTCCTTCAAAGAAGTTATACTTATGTTCAAGCCATAGTGCTGTTGTCCAGCTGTGTCCAGGAGCAGTGGGTGTTACTCCAGGTTAACATCTGCTTCTACTGCACCCAGGTGGCCCATTGTAGAGGTCATGGAAGCCCAGAGGAGGAGGACGGAGGCAGCTCACTGCACACCCAGCAATCCATGTTACTTCGCACCTCTGCAACAGCATTTGTCCATTGTGCAAATAGATTAGCTAAGGATAAAATGTAAAATATCTTATATAATAAATATAACACACACACACACACACACACACACACACACACACACACATACCACACACACACACTTGGTACTGGGGATTGAACCCAGGGGCATTCTACCTCTGAGCTATACCCCAAGCCCTATTTATTTTCTATTTGGAAACAGGGTCTTACTAATTTGCTGAGGGTATCACTAAGTTGATGAGACTGGCCTTGAACCTGTGATCCTCCTGTCTCAGCCTCCCAAGTACTAGGATCACAGGCATGCACCATCATGCCCAGTTTATTTTTAACAGACATTATTATAGACAAATCTTGATTATTCAACAATATATAAGAAACCTGATCATTTTCAGTGAGAATAGTACTGGGCTGTGGCCCATTCCCAGGTTTACAGTACCAAATTTCTTGTCCTTGTAGTCCCTGTAGTTTTGGAAGGGAAAAAAAAGTGTGGCAATGGTGGGACGGTTGCAGACCATAATGAAATGACACATTCTCCTTTAGAGATTAAAAGTCTTGAGTTAGTAACTTTTTCTATTTCTATGTCTTATTCTAGTCCCTTTACCCATGGACCTAGGAACCCATGCCATTTGCCATTCTCGTGGCCAACAGACTACATGGGTCCCTGGTCCTGTAGCACCAGCAACAGCAAATTATGCCATGTTCCCCTTCGTGGAGTGCAGGTATCTTTCTTAAGCATCATCCCTTGAGTACAGATGGTGCCGTCCTGTTCTTGTGTCGACATCAGGCAGGTGCTGGGGTGTGTGCTGCTATTGTGTTCATCGATGGCCCTGATGGCCACCTGTAGTCACTTGGTCCACACGGCCGAGGATCCATCGTCCATGCTCAGTTGCTGCTTCGGGCTCATTCATTCATGCAATCGATCCTGCTGTAGCTGGACTATCAGGTCAGTGGGCATACCAATGTTTGTCCAAATTCTAAGTCCAGTTTTGCACCCTGCAGCCAGCAACATGTGTTCTCTTGTCCTTGTCTCTGTCCATAGGGGTGCCACGTACAGTGCCAAGCAATGTAACGCCTGTATGGTTGCTTCTGTGAGGCCTTTTGCAAGCACATGCCTGCAGCAGTCCAGTGTTGTGTCCACACACGTTAGGGCAAGTGCACAGCTTTCTGATAGGGACGGGGGTACGATGAAGTCAACCTGTCACCATCGTGCAGCTTGCCCCCCTCCAGCTGTTCACCCTATCACATGAGGCACTGGCCACAGCTGCTTCATGGAACAGGCAGAGTCACACACATGCAATGTGTGAGCATCTTAGTGGGAGCCCCACTTCCTTGCTGGGGGCAGAGAGCTTCTCTTCCTCGTGTGGCCTGTCTTTTAATGCAGCCAAGCAGCCACATCTTTGGCTTCCAGCCCTCGGACTTTAGTTAGGCCTTCTGCTTCCTGATTACCGGGTGGGGGAGCATGACTGCGTGCCGCCACAAGGAACACAGTCAACCCCAAGGGTGGCAGTTGTTTCCAGATGTCTTTCCACGTCTCTGTCCCTTTTCAAAGTTGTGGCCAAGATCCTAAGGGAAATGGTTTATTGCTCTGCTGTTGCCATAGGACCTGCTCATAGGACCCCATCAGGGCAGCGAACAACATCCAACTTACAGGGCTGTCCTTGGACTCGTATACCCAAGGCTTGCAATTGCTCTACCATGACTGTTGCAGAGAAAAGGCCGTGAGGTGCTCAGGTCTCCAAGTCCACCAGGGTTTCCTTTCTGAATCATACAATGGCTTTCATATTTGTGCTTAGTATGGAATGGAGGGACATCAGCATCTCCACACTCCCAAGGTCTGTGAGTATTTGGGAGTAGGAAGAACGTGGACTTTATCTATGACAGCAGTGCCCAACCAGATAACCCCCGAGTGCTTCGCAGACAGCCCAGGTCCTTGCAATTTGGAAGAGTTGACAGCCTGTCCTCTCTTGGAGATGCACCACTACCATGTGAGCTGCCTACTCGAGGTGGGGGAAGACTCAGAAGTTAACACCCCATCATTGATATAATGAGACATCGATACTGTGTCCGATACTGGCCAGAATCACCACCTGCAACATGACCTGTGGTTGGGCTGTGTAAACAAATATCCGTGGAGAGGAACATTAAAAGCCCATTGCTGCCTTCCTGCATGAAAGCCAACCGCTCCTGGCCTTCTGTATCAGACCCCTTGTGTTTCCTTTGCCCTCTGTTTCTTCCACCTTCTGATCCATAATCTGTATCCCTTACTCCCCAATCTTTTCAGTTTTCCACATATCGGCTACAGCCTGTGCTGCTGGAGCCCCTAAAGGGCTCAGATTTTATACCAGAACTCTATAGTATTGCCCTGGAGCCATTTGGAGAATGGTGTCCCTCATTCCTGCTGTGCATGGTTCATTATCGGAACCAGTTTCTTTTCTGCCTAAACAGCTGCTTCACCCCTAACTCCCTCAGGAGGTCTTGCAGTTCTCCCATGGATTGCTATCTCGGGGTGCCTTGGGTAACTCCCCCATTTTGGACCAAGCATTTTTTACAGAAGCTCTCAGCCAGGACAACAAAGAGATAGCACAGTTCTCATTAGCTTGTCCCTGGACAAGCACCGTCACAGGGTGGGTGGGTGGTGACTGAGGCGATTTTACTTATCTCCCTCCCTCATAGGAGTGTGCCTTCAGCTCCAGTGTCCTGAAGCCACAATAGCCATTCTACTGTATTTCCCCTGGCTTTTGGCTTGAACTTATTCCCCAGTTCTACCAGCTCTGCAGCAGCCTAATCTCTCATGGGGGTGTGCATGTGCCGGTCAGGAGGGGCAGATCCTCAGCATCCACCCCCACCAGCCTGGCTGATATATCCACCTTCTGAGTTTTGATGGATCTGGCTTCTGGTGAAACGGACATTTTCCTTACCGGGGTTGTTGTCTACGACGTGTGAAGAATGACACTCACAGACAGCAGAAAGGGGAGTATGGAGTTTATTGTAAAGAGAACGGGAAAGGGGAAAAACAGGCAGAACACCCTTGCAGGCAGTGGGAACCTGGTGTCCGACAGCTGCCTTCTGGACACTACTTGCGAGTTGCCAACTCCTTTCTCCCAAAGTCCATGCAATCTGCCAGAAGAGAGGGTGCAGGTCACCCCTAGGGGCCCGATCATCCTCGAAGTCCAGCGAGTGCCTTCAAATCACTACCCAAGTGTAGCCTGGGCCAAGTGTGGTCAATTACAAAGCCAACACGACCTGCATGCGAGAGAGAAAATCTCCCAAAGGGAGGGGTTCCCAGAGTGGGTAACCGTTTACAGTGGCTGGTCTAGGGGTTTATATACTTCTCTGAACCCTCTTTCAGTTGGGGTCTCAGAGGCAGTTTTCTGGAATTTTCAGTGTCCTTCTTGGAGTCTCTTTCTCTCAGTTGGGGTTCCAGACGCTGTTTCCTGGACTCTCCGGGAAATCTCCTGGAATTGTTGATCAGCAGGAACAACTAGGGTCTTGTGAAACTCTGGTCACTCTCAGGAGGCTTCTGATCTTATTATCACTTGAAATTTGGGAGGTCTGGTCTTTTCAGGAATTTTGGAATTTAGTTAGCATCTGTCGACTCTTGGGAAATGAAGTTTTTTTCCTACTGTGGCCCTCCGGCCCTATCTGCCTACTTCTTTCTACCTCCTCACAGGCACTGGCACCTCAATTGCTCATCCCAGTCCTCATCCTCTTCCTCTGAAGTATTGGGTTCACCGAGGTCTCATTTATGGGGGCCCTTGTCCTTTTGAGTACCCACCATCCTTGCTGTAACTCACAGTAGACATTTACCTTTTAGTTTAGCAAAGTGGCAGATTGGAGTTTCCACGTTTTCGTCAGCACTCCTCCCAGGAGCCGGTAATTGCTCAGCAGTCCCTGCTGGAGTTAAAGGTGCTTCATGTTCCAGCTTCGACCCCTCCTGCCATTGCTTAGTCTGGGCTGGGGCTGTACCTCAGCCACCCTTGGCTACAGCATGGCCATGAGCAGGAACTGGCCCACAGCTGCTGCTCTCTTACATGGTTCTTGGCCATATTACTTGACCACGAATAGCAATACTTCCCCTAGTCTCTGGAGTATTTGGGGGACATCACCATACTTGTGTAGTAGCCCCCAGATATCTGTAATAGCTGCCACCCCTTCCCACTTAGAGGTAGAAGGCCATCTTGGGAGCCCCCTCACCCCATGCACATATTCCCCCTTCTCAGCTGCCACAGTCTCTGCGCTGTGGGGATTTTTTTGGCTTCCCGCCTGGCTCACCAATTGTCCCGTACACAGCCCAGTTGTGCCTGGGCAGTGAGGCCAAAGATAGTGCCCAGAGACAGCCTGGGACACATACTGTTTATTAAAGGAAGCTTATAAGTAACTGCTCCAAGAAGAGTTTAGTGGCGACATGTTGGTAGGTAGGATTGTTGTCCCTCACTGTGCTGTGCCAGGCAGCGCCTCCTCTCCTTCATGACTTTTGTCCAGTGGCAGTAGGCTGGAAAAGTGACATGTGTCCTTCCATGGTACCTTCATTTCTGCCCCTGTCCCCTCTCAGAAAGGGATTTTCTGCGTTAGGCTGCAGAAGTAATCAAATCATCAGCACCCGCTTGCTTAGTCTACTTGCATGACCAGCTTCCCAAGGAGCAACTGCCCTGGTGCACACGCAAGAAAGCAGCTTCCTACAGATGACACTAACTTGCCCTCGTTGCCAGTGTGCATAGGAGAAAGCCAGTGTCCCGCAAGAGAATACATATCTGGACATTTAGTCCGGGCTTGCTCTCCTCATTCCCTTACCTTGGCTAGGTTTTTAGAACCAGAAAGGGGACATTCAGGGACATGGTGTTTTACTGCCCTCTTTTCTTTAGGGATGATTCAGTCCTATTCAACTTGCTGTTTCTTTTTGTGTCTGCTCCACACGGGCCTGGCTCTGTCTGTGGGGGAATAAGAACATCTGTCATCCTGCCTCTGAACTCCATTCCTGGGGTAAATACTGAAGGAGCAATGACCAAAGAGCACACATCTAAATAAGTCTGATCTCGTCTCACTGTCTGTCTTGGGAAAGTACTAATTGTCCTTAAAGTGTCCCCTGAAACATATTTTCCTGAATAATTTCTCACTAGGTGTATTTTTTTAATGGCTTGAGTTTCTGAATTTGGGTAGACTGAACATTTGTTATGTGCTCTTTTGCCCTCAAATCAAACACACCTACCAGGTATATATTTTGGAGAAAGGGCACTTTACAAAAATATATTCAGTACAATCCTGCCTCTCTTCTTTTTGGGTATCTAGGATCAAACTCAGGGGCATTCTACCCCTGAGTTTTACCCCCAGCTCTTTTTATTTTTTTTTTTTTATTTTGAAAGAGCAAATTGTTTTTGCTCTTTCAAAAATTTATCTTGCTAAATTGTTGAACATCTCCCTAAGTTGCTGAGGCTGGCCTTGAACCTGAAATCTTCTTGTCTCAACTTCCTGAGTACTGGGATTATAGGCATGCATGATCACACCAGCTTCTCCATTTTTGTGGTACTGGGGATTGAACCCAAGGTTGTTCTAACATCTCCAGCCTTTTTTTTTTTTTTTTTTTGTGGTACCAGGGATTGAACGCAGGGGCGTTCTACCTCCACGCTACGCCCCCGGCCCTATTTTTATACTTTATTTTGAAACTGGGTCTCACGAAGTTGCGGAGAGCCTCACTAAGGAGAGAGAGAGAGAGAGAGAGAGAGAGAGAAACAGGGAGAAAGAGAGAGCATGCACATGCGTGTGTGTGCGCGTGAGCTGAGGCTGGCCGCGAACCTGGATCCTCCAGTCTCCGCCTCCCAAAGTACTGGGATTACAAGCGTGTGCCACCACGCCCGGCTTTTTTTTTTTTGAAACAGGGTCTCACTAGGTTGCTAAGAATCTCTCTACTGCTGAGTCTTGTCTCAAACCTGCAATCCTCCTGTCTCAGTCTTCCAAGTACTGGGATTGCAGATGTGTGCCACCATGCCCAGCTCCCCCCACCACTTAAAAAAAAAACTGAAAAAATGTACAGAGAGAATAAAGAATGGAAAACTGAAGTCTTATGGTGACCATAAGAAACCAGAACCAAGACAGAGACCTGGTGCCATGTGTTCAATGCCATTCAGGTCACATAACCATTAACCATGCGATGCCTGGAGGGTAAAGTATGATTTCTGTTTTCTTCTTTGGGCCTCTCTGAAGAATCTAAAATATGCATATGCATTCTAGAAAAATCAGGAGGAAAACAATGAAACGTAATCAAACAGCCTGAGGGGGCGCCCCGTGGTTTTCGGCCTCCCTCCAATGACCCCACCCGCAGCAGCCTCCAGTGACAGCCCTCTCCACAGCTCAGGGAGGTTGGGAGCTGGAGCAGAGGCACAGGCCAGGAGGGTAAGAGGGTGGCGCAGGGGCCGGGTGCCAAGGAGAGAGAGAGACTTGGAGGAAATACGTGCAGGCTCCTCAGCCTGGGAGGAGAGCAAGGGAGGGGACAGGCAAGGCCAGTGGCAGTGGAGGATGGACAACCCCGGCCACTCTGAGCAGCCGGGACTAGGGGGAGCAGGCGGCAGAGGCCTGAAGGAGGGGTTTGTCATTGTGTCAGGGTGGCACTGCCCAGGCTCCCAGCGTCCCCAGGCTAGGTGAGCACTGCTGGACAAGCCTGGAGGAGGAGGACGACATCACACAGAGGGGACTGTTGGGTCTCTGCAGACCCTTTTAAGGTAGAATCAGACAACATCAGTAACTGTGGTCTCTTTATGAAAAACAAAACAAACAGAGAAAACATGTCTTAATGGATCTTTGTATTCCCAAGGTGAGGCATGGATCGGGGCTGGGGTGGAGGTGGCAGGGCGGCCTCCTGTTCCTCGGGAGTGAGACTTGGAGGAGCCAGGAAGCTGCCAGACCCCACGCGCACCCCAGCCATCCCCTCCCTTGGCCATCACTGGCACACGTTTCGAGGATGTACATCGGGGCAAAGTCAGAGGCTCTTTTTTTCCGTACAGTTTTGTTTTTTTTTTTTTTTTTGATGCTGGGGTTTGTACCCAGAACCTTGAGCATGCTAAACATGTGCTGTCTTTCCGAACCACCCCAAGCCCTCCTCGTTATTAACTTTTTGAAGTTGAAGGTGAGCTTGAAGCCAGATGCATGAATCCTAAGGGCATGGCTTAATTTTTACATTTTGCAATTTTACCTAATATTTTCATATTACAGAACACCAATTGTCTATAGCACATTTCTGACTCCCCAAAAG
>PVJS01005028.1:32500-66105 GCA_004027185.1 Glis glis
TGGTGAGTGATGGTTTTGACAAAAGATGACACTTCCTTTGGGATTTTTTTTTCTTTTTAAGAATCCCAGGGAGTTGAAGCATGAAGCCCAGGTGCGGGTGCAGGGATTGACAAAGGTGAAACTTCCTTTGGGATTTTTTGTTTTTCAATCATTTCAGGAAGTTCAGGTGTGAAGCTAGGCCATTATGATTAAAAAGTGTAAGCCTGGCCCATTGAGGATCCAAGTACAGGACAGGTCAGATGGGCTATTATTATTAAAAGTGTATAGGCCAGACCTATTAAAGACCTTTTCCTAAGAAAAGGACAGGCCAGGTCTGCTATTATGATTAAAAAATGTGGCCCATTCAGGGCTTTTGTCTAAGAAAGAGCAGGCTCTGTAAGGTGAAGCTAAGGATTATGAAGTTTCTAGATTTTAAAACTATGTTTTCCCTTTCCTTCCCATTTTGTCTCCTTTCTACCTAATATTTTATTTCTTCTATCCTACCTCACTCCTGTCTCAGCTTTACAACTACTGGGATTATAGGTGTGTGCCACCATGCCCGACTTGAGTACAGTTTTTTGATTCACAGAATAATAGAGCAGAGAGGGCATAGAGTTCAATAAACCACGATCACCTCACCCTACCCTTGTTCCTGCCCACAGTTTCCCCTATTATTATCTTGCATCTGGGGTAGTACATTTGTTACAATTAATGGATCAATACTGATAATTGTTAAGTATATAGTCCATAGTCCCATTAGGGATACTCCTTGTGACATGCCCTTCCTGTGGGTTTTGACAAATGCGTAATGACATGTATCTATCATTCCAGGGTCATACAGAATAGCTTCACTTCCTTAAAAATCCCCTCAGACAAAATAGGAAACAAAAGAGACGAGAGTCAAATGAGGAGAGAGACCAGTAGAATAGTGGAAAGGGATGGGGGAGGGAAGGAGGAAGGGGAAAACGAGGCTTGAGGAAGGGAGCAGTTGAGGCTATGTCCACACAGAAGGTATCTCTTCCATTCTTACTGACACACACAGGAGGGGAGGAGGGCCGAACAGGGTGGGATGTGGAGGGAAACACACCAAGGGCTACGTGCACCTTTTATGTATTACTTTCAATCTCACTGTGATGTATAATTACAATGCACCAATAAAAGTATAAAAAAGTCCCCTTAGATCACAGCTTTTAGGAGACTTTTTTAAAATATATTATCTTTCTTCCCTGTATCACAACCCTTTCTAGATCGTAAGCTCCATGAAGGTGGGGATTTTTTTTAATTGATTTCAGCTGGGCGTGGAGGTGCACACTTATAATCCCAGTACTTGGGAGGCTAAGACAGGAGGATCGCAGGTTCACAGCCAGCCTCAGTAACTTAGTGAGGCCCTCCGCAACTTAGTGAGACCCTGTTTCCAAATAAAAAATAAAATAGGGCTGGGGGTGTACCTCAAAGATAGAATGCCCCTGGGTTCAATCCCCAGTACCACAAAAATAAATAAATAAATAAATAATTGATTTCATTCATTATTATATCACCAGCTCCTAGAACACTGCTGTCTTAGTCCATTTTCTTGCGGCTCAGGTAGAAAATACCTTACACAAGGTAATTTTTAATGAATAGATGTTTACTTGGATTACGGTGCTGGAGGGGCTGAAGAGTGCAAGAGCATGGCGCTGCGCCTGGTGAGGGCCTTCTTGCTGCATCATTACATGGCAGAGGGCATCGCATGGTGAGACACAGCAAGCCCGCCAGCTCGGGTCTCTCTTCTTGTAAAGCCACTAATGCTACCACGAAGGTCCACCTTCATGACCTCCTCTAATCCTAATTACCTCCCCAAAGGCCCTCTCTCCAAATACCCTTAACATATAAATCTGGCAATTAAGTTCCCAACACACTGAGCTTTTGGGGGACCTATTCACACCATAGCAACCACCCACCATGTCAGAGGTGCTCCGTAACTACTGTGGAAAGAATGGACGGATGTGTGGATGAGTGGCAACAACTTCAGAGCCCCGGGAGCTGCTCACCCACGCGCCCTCTTCGTGGGCTGTCGAAGGTCTTGTTGCACAACATCTTAGGGTATATGAAGACATTTCTGGGTCCCTGGTCCTTCTCAAGGTGGAGGGGCTCCATTGTGTGTAAAGCCACATCGTGCTGAGGGGGTCGCAGCTCCAGGGGGATTCTCAGTGGACTCGTGTGACCCTCATTTTTGAGACTAGTGTTCCTTAACAAGCCTAGTTATTTCCCAAACACCCCAGAGGACACGGTCTCTGTTTATAAGCTGCGTGCAGAGCTGGGACTGTGCATGAGAAGAACACAGTGTGTTTTGCCCGGCGGGGTGATGTCGCCCCCTTGAGAATTCACACTCACTCTTCTGGGGGCCTTGGGGAGGACGGGGAGGGCGCGAGGAGCCTCTGGAGGAAACAGCACTGGGAGGGTTACGATGTAGCCGATGGCGAATCCGGATTCAAACTCCTTGGGATCATTCGATTCGGGGATGGGCGGGAGCTGGCGTGACTGTGACGGTTGCAGCAACTGAGCAAGGCCCCTCTTGCTTGGGGACAGGTGGATTCATTGCATTCCCTGCTGGATGTGCTGCAGAGGGCGGGAAGGGAAGGGGCATTTTAAAAGGGACCTTGTGGAGGCTGCGCCATCTGGAAATGGGAAAGAGGAGATAAGAGGAGACATAAGCGCTGTCTACGTGCTCCTGGTGCTGGGGTTTGAGCAGCAAGGTGACATCTTTGGAATAATTCCACAGCATATATTATGGGCCCAATTGTGTACCCCAATAAGATGTCAAAGTCCAGCTGGGCGCAGGGGTACACACCTGTAATTCAAGTGCCTGGGAGGCCAAGACAGGAGGATCGCAGGTTCAAGGTCAACCTCAGCAACTTAGGAAGATGCTCAGCAACTTAGCAAGACCCTGTTTCAAAATAACAAATAAAAGGGATGGGGGTATAACTTAGAGGGAGAATGCTCCTGGGTCCAATCTCCAGTACCCGCCCCCCCCCCAAAAAAAAGAAAAGAAAAACTCAACAAAACAAAAAAGATGTCAAAGCCCTAACCACCCATTACCTGTGAATGTGATCTTATTTTGAAATAGGGTTTTTAACAGATGATTAAGTTGAGGTCATTAGGGTGGATCCTAATCCAATGGGACTGATGTCCTTATAAAAGGGGAAGTTTAGAAACTTAGACAGACAAGCTGGAGGGAAGAATCTAGAAGCCAGAGAGGAATGTCATCTACAGGGAAAGCTTGAGGTCAAGCCGGGCGTGGTGGCACACGCTTGTAATCCCAGTACTTAGAAGGCTGAGACCGGAGGATTGCAGGTTCGCAGCCAGCCTCAGCTACTTAGTGAGGCCCTCTGCAACTTAGTGAGACTCTGTTTCAAAATAAAGAATAAAAAAATAGGGCTGGGGGTGTAGCCCAGAGGTAGAATGCCCCTGGGTTCAATCCCTAGTAATAAAAAAAAAAAGGAGGGAAAGCTTGAGGCTCTCAGAAGACAAGAGAGAGAGAGAGCCCTGCAGCCAGCTCTCCCTCCAGCCCGCAGGAGGAAACAACCCTGCTGACACTGTGGTCTTGGACTCCTGCCCCATGGGGCAGTACATTTCTGTTGTGTAAGCCACCTGGTTTGTGGTACTTTGTTACATCAGCCTTAGCAAACTGATGCGGGATGGAAGTTTCTATTAATCAAAGGGCAGGAATTTCAGGGAAACAGCTTTTAGTTCAGTAAAAGGCAGGAAGGGGGGGATGGGCACAGAGGGCACCGGGTGGTCATGGTAGCCACGTGGTGTGGGGCTTCGTCCATCCTCAGCAAGGGCCCCCCTGGTACTGCTAGCATCTCCATTTCACTCTTTCAGGAAAGAGAAGCTCAAGGTCAGACCCCTAGCAGATGTCAGGCTTGGTCTTCAAGTAGATATTGGCCCTGCCCAAAGGAGCGTGTGCTCACCTCTCTGAATGAAGCCAGCCGGGTTCCTGGTGCCAGCTGTCTCACCACTGTGTGTATTCTGCTTTGCTCCCACAGAGACAGACACCCTGATCTGGTTTTGCTAAGTGCTGAGGCTGTGGCGCATATGGGTTAAGGCTGTGACTTTGGGACCAGACTGCCTGAGTTGGAAGCCCAATTCTGGCTGTAGTGAACTGTGTGCCCTTAGGCAAGTTGCTTAACCTCTCTGTGTCCAGTCTCTTTCTCTGTAAAATGAGGATTATGATGATATTCTCTGCACACTGAGTTCTCGTGTGGATTAAATACATCTTCACAGGCATCTATTGGTGCTTTTGTGCCTGCCTCCCACTCCTAGGTTGGCTTCCGACTGGGGCTCAGCTTGCAGGGTCGCAGTCCCCACAGTGCCAACAACGCAGACAAACTGGAGGCATGGGAGAAATGCACAACAAGTCTGAGCAGAAGGAAGGGCGGGCGCTTTAAGAGTCGGGATCCACAGAAGATGACGTCGCTCTTGTTTATTTTCCCCCTGTAGAGTGTTTTGTCTTGAGCTTTCCAGAGACACCTATGGTATAATTAGCAGTTCCGGTTGGTGGTAAATCCTTAAAGGACTATTGTCTTTTGTCAGCTAGTTTCAGAAGACACGAGTAGAGAAAACAACCCCAGGATGAGAGCCACTGCGGCGCATTGCTCAGCGTTGCTCCTACTACCTGGGTCAGTAGGAATCTTGAGTTTGATATTAGGAGCTGGGGGACCTTCCCACGTAGGGGGAGAATGATCCCAACAGCCTGAGCGAAGGAACGAAGGAACGAGCGATCACTGAAACTCTTTTCAGAGGCTGGGGACGCAGCTGGCTGGGATGTTTGTTGCTTTCTCCCTCGGGAAGGGCCCAGGAACCCATGCTCAGGACTCATCTGGCCCTCCTCCCTTCTTCGAAGGGCTCCCCTGATGGCGCCAGGCTCCTCTGAGCCCCCTACCATGTCGCAGCCACACGACGCCGTGACATCTGTTAGAGCTGCCTCTGAGATTGGAGCAGGAATACCTGGGGTCCACTAAAGGAGGAGCCCTAGTTTTGTCATCTGAAGAAGGCAGAGCAAGATCCATTGGTGTCGTCGGGGATCCACTCTCCCCTTTGCTCCAAGGGAGGGAGATTTGGGAGGGTGAGGCAGGTGCACAGAGGACTCTGCCCTGGAGGTGCAGAGCATGCTGGGAGCTCTGCCTGCCCACAAGGCAGCCAGCTGAGCATGGTGGCTTTGGCGACCAAGGCAGGCAGGGACACAAGCACTGATGGGGGCATGGAAAGGTCTGGCTACCCGCTGTGTCATTAACATCCTGAGCTTGTCGTCCTTATCTATAAAATGGGCAAGTTGGACCAGATCTTTTTTTTTCTCTGAAATAGAACCCTTTTTTTTAAACAAAATCTTGCACTTAAGCCCAGCATAGAAAACGGCTTCCTTTCTTGAGTGGTGGGAGGGGAATCCAGAGCAGCAGCCCCAACCTTTATCCCCCCCCCCACACACACACACACGCCCTCCCCAGCTTTCCAGGAATCTCAAGGAATTTGCAGAGCTCAGAAGGAAAACAACTGCTATCTGATGCCTGTTGGGTTCCTTCCACTTGGAGAAACCGCCTCTCATCTCAGGAGCCTCAGGAAGGACCCATCCTGGAGCTTATCTGTTCTCCATAGTTCTGCATTTTCACCTCTGGGGTTGACCTTTCTGTGTTGCCTCTTCCTCCATCTTCCTTTAAGCGAAGTCACTAACTCGCTAGTGTGAATCAGTGCATTTTTTTTTTAGTCCTGTTTTGGCTTCAAGGGTCCTCTGGGCTCTGGGCTTTGCAAGACCTGTGGATACAGTGATGAATGGTGTCTCCACCCTCTAGGGGCGCAGCCCAGCAAAGGGACCACAGAGCAGAAACCCCTAATTATGTGTCTGTGTTCCAGGGCGTACAGGTGTGATCAGATGATTAGAAGTGTGATTAGAATGAAGTGAGCTCAGTGACCCTGGAGAGGGAGGGCCTCTCAGTAAGGGCCGGCTTCTAAGAAGAAGGGACACGTGAACTGAGTCTTAATGTATTAATTGTGACTTGCCAGGTACAAAAAGGGGAAGAGAAAGTAGTTCTAGATCAAGGGACTTTCTTATGTAAAGACTCAGAGGACAAAGACCCTGAAAGATCAAAGGTCCTTAAGTCAGATCCAGGGGCAGAATTCCGGAATTAAAAGCCTGATCTTGCCAGGCATGATGGCACACCTATAATCCCAGTACTTGGGAGGCTGAGACAGTAGGATTGCAGGTTTGAGGCCAGTCTCAGCAACTTAGCAAGGCCCTCAGCAACTGAGAGGGACTCTGTTTAAAAAAAAAAAAGTAAAAAGGGCTGGGGGTGTAGCTAAGAGTAGAATAACCCTGGGTTCAATCCCTAGTACCACAGGGTTGGCGGGGGAGCCTTATCTCTCTTGCTGAGTGGAGGGAGAGGAAGATGGTAGAGATGAAGGAGATAGTTTATTTCTTTTTCTTGGTGTGCCCATCATATTTTAAAAATTAGTATAGAGTATGTATAGACATGTACCTATAGATAGACTTTTCCAGATCCTTTAATCGCCAGCCAATGCCTCTGTTTTGTAGATTAGAAGCAGTTGGAGACCAGTGAGGAAGGTGGCCAGGGTCTCAGGTGCCTGTAACTCCAGGGCCCACTCTATTGATGCTATATCATTCTGTTATCTCATGAAGAAAGAGGAAAACAAAGGGGGGGGCAGGATCCGGATCAGGATCGGGAGGGTGAGAGGTGGTGTGGGGGCTGAAGGGAGGAGGGCCTTTCACCTGCCAGGATCCTACTGGGCATCCCTCCCCAAGCTCCAGGAGTCATACCTTGTGGTTTCTCCATCGCCCCACCGCAGCCAGAGACCGGCTCTGGTTGGCTTTTCCAGATCTTGGCTCTCAAGGATGTCATCGCTGAGAGTGAGCGGTGGTGGTGGCGCGGGGCTTTGGTGCTCTTTACACTAGGGGCATGATCTAGACACCAGGGTGGTACTTCCTGGCACCAAACACATGGGACACGTGCGTGGGTCTGCAGGCCAAGTTCTCTTACCTATTTCATGGGGTCTCTTGACAACGCCTCTCTGAACCTCGGCCTTCTCGCCTGTCAGGACAAGTGCTCTAAGATTTGTAAGGCACCTGCCAGGTCTGTCTACCTGGCTCCATATCACCCCAGACTAATCCGAAGGGGAGGGAATTTAAAATTTAAAAAAATATATTTTTTTAATTAAAAAAAAAGCTGGGTGTGGTGGCGCATGCTTGTAATCCCAGTACTTGGGAGGCTGAGACAGGAGGATCAGAGGTTCGTGGCCAGCCTCAGCTACTTAGTGAAGCCCTCTGCAACTTAGTGAGACCTTGTTTCAAAATAAAGAATAAAAAATAGGGCTGGGGGTGTAGCTCAGAGGTAGAATGCCCCTGGGACCAATCCCAGTACCACAAAAAAAAAAAAGTGGGTCATGCTGCAAACTGATTTGCGTGCAAGGAAAGTCGAATGTTCAGACAGGGCAGGACGAGGACTTCGATATTTCTCTTGCCAAGGCTGAACAGACTTGGTGAACTCAGTGACTCGGTGAACTCAGTGACAGTGGGTTATCTCTGGATTTCTGTGTTGTACGGGAACAGGTGGCCTCCATGGGGACGGCCTCTGGAACTCCCAGGAAAGTGTCCCCTTTTGACTCTTTCAAAAAAACTGATTGACTGGTCAATCAGTTATGTTTATTGCCCTCCAGCTTAACCTCACATTGGACAAGTCCTGTAAAGGGCCTGCCACGTCACACGTCAGAAAGGCCAGAATGCAGATCCCAGAGGCCACCGGTTTGGACCTTCACCTATCTGTTTCTTCACAGGTCTGGGTAACCGAGACACAGAAGTGGGGCCATATCGTGCCTTCCGGCGACAGTTATTTAACAACTTAACAGCCAGTTTTGGTTATTGATTGTTAGGTGGGTGCAGTGATTCACAGGGGCACAGGAGGCAGGGTCATTGGGTTGAAATCCTGATGCCACCATGTCCCAGCCGTGTGAACCACAGGCACGTGCTCCGCCTCCTCGGCCTAATCTGGAAAATGGGAATCATTAAGTCCCCTTGGGTTCTGAGGGGATCCAATGAGCAATCAGTACAGTGCTCACTAAACGTTAACTGTGTGATTACTGTCTCCACGGAGCAGGGGCTGGTGGCCGATTATAAGATTCAATTCAATGCAAGTCCTGTTCTCAACTCGTGGTCTGGTCAGAGGAAATCACGACTGCACACTCCTCCTTCCGGGATCTCTAAGAACTAAGGAAAATGGAACAGATTTTGTGGGGTGCCAACCCCCCTACTTTCCTACAAAGGGAGCTCCCTCCAGAGTAGCTGTTTTAGCAATTTTTGAAAAAATGAAGTATCAGAGCCAGGGGCAGTGGCACACAGTTGTAATTCTAGTACTTGGGAGGCTGAGGCAGGAGGATTGAAAGTTCCAAGTAAAAAAAAGCTCTGTCTCAAAATAAAATAAAAAGGGGTCAGTGGTAGAGTGCTTGCCTAGCATGTGCAAGGCCCTGTGTCCGATCCCCAATACTGCAAATATAAATAAATAAAATAAAATAAAATGGAGCTATTACCTGCGTGTAGGAAAGCCCATCCTATGCTCACACCCACAGAACCACGCCACCATCACCCCAGAAGGTTCCTCAATGCCTCGTCCCAGGCAGGGCCCCCTCAACACCCACCCAGGCAACTCCCTTTCTGACTTCTAACCCCCGTACATGAGTTTTTCCTTCATATAAATGAAATCACATTAACAGTGTGATGGCTAATGTTTGACAACTGGCTCTTCAAAATTTTTTTATTTAAATGCCCTGATTTGATGCAGGGCACGGTGATACATTCCTGTAATCCCAGCACTTGGGAGGCTGAGACAGGAGGATCGCAGGTTCAAGACCAGTCTCAGCAACTTAGTGAGACTCTCAGCAACCTAGTGAGAGCTTGTTTCAAAAAAAAAAAAAAGTTAAAAAGGGCTGGGGATATAGCTCAGAGGTAGAATGCCCTTTAGTTCAATCCCCAGTACCAAAAATAAATAAATAAATAAATGAATGCCCAGACTTGAGCTGGATGTGGTAGCGCTTACCTGTAATCCTAGCTACTTGGGAGGCTGAGGCAGGAGGATCATAAGTTTGAGGCCAGCCTGGGCAACTTAATGTGATACTGTCTCAAAACAAAAAACAAAAACAAGCAAACAAACAAAAAACTCAAGAAAAAACAAGATAAAAGCCCTGATTTTACCTTTGTCAATTTCCCTGGCAATTACTACCACTTATTTGAAACTTCAAGGTGTAGTCATTGAACATGGAATTGGAAATTGATGTGCCTTTGAACACAATCCTATAGTTTTTTTTCGACCAAATAGATACAATAGATGTAAATAGTTGCAATCACATAGGTAATAGTAAAAACATAGTAAAATAATTAGAAAACAAAGAATTTGGGGTGTTTCTGCATTGGCTTTGTTTTATATGTAACTTATTTAGTAGTAAGTTAATATAATTTAATTTTTAGGAACGCCTATATTTAAAAATTGGCTTGAAAAGTTCCTAAAAACATACTAGTCAGGCTGGGTGTGGTAGGGCACACCTGTAATCCCAGTACTCTGGAGGCTGAGACAGGAGGAAAACAGGTTCAAGGACAGCCTCAGCAACTTAGCGAGACTCTCAGCAACCTAGAGAGACCCCTATTTCAAAAACCAAAAATAAAAAGGGCTGGGGGTATAGCTTGGAGGTAGAATGCCCCTGGGTGCAATCCCCAGTAACACACACACACACACGCGCGCGCACACACACACACACACACACACACACACACTCTGTTCTCAGGAGAATAAGAGCTGTCTCCAGCACAGGAGTGGATCACGTACACCAGGTACTCCCCTTTTATGAGGGCATCTTTCACTCAACACAGTTTGTGGGGTTGTCCCTGTCATCCTGCATAGCAGACATTTGTTCTTTTTATTGCTTTGTAGTATTTGACTGTACGGTTATAACGTAATTTACTCATCCTGCTTTTGATGGCCATTGGGTTGTTCCCTGATTTGGGTTGCTAATTAACTTTTATTTTAAAGCTGTGATAATCACTTATATACACATATTTTAGTGGACATGTGAGCTTATTTCTCTTGGATTTATACCTAGGAGTGGATTTCCCAGCTCTTAGATAGGCGTATGTTTGTCTTTAGTAGATAAAGCCGACTGGTCTTCCCAAGTGCTGGGACCCATTTTCTCGAATGTTTCATCGCTCCAGGTCCTTGCTAATACTTAGAACGGTAAGTTTTTAAAATTTTAACCATTCAGGTGAATGTGTAGGAATTATCTTCAAATGCTTTTAATTTGCATTTCCCTGACAAGTCATGCTGCTGAGCTGCTATCCAGCCTGGGTTGCCGTGTCTTCCTCTGTGACACAGGCATAAACTCATTTTTAGAAACTGTTCTGGGTTTACTGGAGATCTTCCTCAGCTCTGCCTGGCACTGGCTGCTATGCTGGGACTGGGGTTCCCTCCATGGAGAGTGCGCATAGGGCACCTGCTAACACCTTGTCTGTCGCCAAAGCAGCTGCTTCTGACCAGCATGATGATCCTCAAGACCAGCCTAAGGTGGCTCCTGGTGGCCCATGAAGCCCCTGAGGACCTGTCTCTGACAGCAGGGTGCGGCACCGAAAGGACTAGGGGTTTAGAGCCAGAGGACTTGAGGTTCAAGCTCCTCTTTTAACCACGGGACCTTGGAGAGTCACAGGGCCTCTGCATCCGCAGTTGGCTCAGGTAGGATCAGAGCTGCGAGGGCTCCAGAGCAGCATGGAGAGGAGCTCTGTGAAGCGATGGGCAGGTGCCCACGGGGCAGATCCCACCGTCAGTTCTGTGGGTCTCATGGGAGGAGGCAGTGAGGTCCCCAGGGATGCTGAAGCGGACCCTTGGGGCCTCCTCAGGGAATTGGTAAAGCCCCAAGATTTTTGCCAGGTTCTGTGTCCTGAGTCCTGCACCCTTACTCTAAGCTCTGGCTCTGGAATATTCCATGGCAGGAAGAGCTGCTGCAGTTTGAATGTTTGTCTCTTCCTAAACTCATGTTGAATTTAACTGCCATTATAACAGGGTTAAGAGATGGGACCTTTAAGAGGTGATCAAGCCACGAGGACTCTGCCCTCCTGAGTGGGAGTGGGTTCTTGTGAGAGGACAAGAGTGGCCTCCTGTCATCTCTCTCTCACCCTGTCTTTGCCCTTCCACCCTAGAATGTGCTCAAGAAGGCCCTTGCAAGATGCCAGCCCCTCAATCTTGGGCTTCTGTGTTAGTGTGTTGTGACTGTGATAAAATGCCCGAGAAAAGCAACACAAAGAAGGAAAGATTTACTGGGGCTTGTGGTTTCAGAGGTTTTAGTCCACGGTCACTTGGCTATTGATTCTGGGTACTGGCGAGGCGGAATGCAGGGAGGGGAGGGTGTGGGGGAACAAAGCTGCTCACCTCATGGGGCCAGGAAGAAAAGAAAGAGAGGGAGGAAGAGGCCGGGGACAAAACATAGTCCCTAAGAGTATGCCTCCAAGGACCCACCACCTCCCAACATCCATTCTGCTGCGAATCCTCAATGGATTCATCCACCGACAAGGCCAGGGCCCTCATAATCCTACCAACTCCCAAAGCCCACCTCGGGACACTGCCGCCCCAGGGACCAAGCCTTCAACACATGAGCCTATGGGGGAACATTCCAGATCCAACCCAAACAGCTTCCTAGTAAATTTCTGTTCATTACAAATTATCCAGACTGTGATATTCTGTTCTAGGAAAACAAGATGGACTAAGACAAATGCAGACCTCATTGGTGTTGCCCAGAAACCTCAAACCTCTAGCGAGGTCCATGCGAGGGACAAGCAAAATGGTGTGATGTTGTATGATGGGAAGTCACACCCTGAAGGGTCAGGGATATGTGGAAAGTGGAGGGGAAGATGCCTGAGGCTTCTGAATATACTGTAGAAAGACAACCGTGGACAACATTCTGAGAGCCCTCAATAACAATGGAAAGTCTGACACAGTTCTAATTTTAAGAACCATGAATGCTCATTGAAGGAAAATTTGGAAACACGGTTATAGGAAGAAGAGAAGAAGACCCCAAGTCCCACTTCCTAAAGTCAATCATTGTTCAGAATGTTCACCTATGCATTTTTTCACACTTAATATATACTGTGCCGTTCCTCTCTCTTTACTACCACCTTCTTTAATGGTTGCATTGCATCCCGTTTCATGATACATGGAAATTTATTTAACCACAAAATAATGTTCTTAATTTTTTCTACATTTTATGCTTTTTTTGTGGTACTTGGGATGGAACCCAGGAGCATTCTACCTCTGAGCTATACCCCCAGTCCTATTTTATTCTTTTATTTTAAAATAGGGTCTCGCTAAATTGCGGAGGGCCTCACTAAGTTTGCTGAGGCTGGCCATGAACCTGTGATCCTCCTGTCTCAGCCTCCCAAGTACTGGGATTACAAGCATGCGCCACCACACCCGGCTGGTATTTTAAGATTTGGAAATCATGCACATTTTATTGTGCCACAGGAAAAAGGGCCAGAACTTGCCTAGTTATCACTTTTTGAGTATTGAATCTACAACCACTACCAGGACTGCCTGGCTAATGGTTGTTCAGACACCGAGAAGTGACTCTTGCCAGGTGTGGTGATGCATGCCTGTAATCTCAGTATGTGGGAGGCTGAGACAGGAGGATCGCAGTTCAAGGCCAGCCTCAGCAACTCAGCAAGACCCTGTTTCAAAATTAAAAAGGCTGGGGGTTTAGCTCAGAGGTAGAACTCCCCGGGGTTCAGTCCCTAGTAACACACACACACACGCGCGCGCGCGCGCGCGTGCACATACACACACACACACAGTAGTGACTCCAAAAGTAAACAGGGTAGGAAACCAAAGTCCCTAGTCAACTGTCACTCATTCGTTCATTATTCCATTTTTTTTTTTTTTTAAGAACCAAACAGGTCTGGGTTCCTGATGTAGCTCTGTCTCTTGCTAGTGACTTGTCTTCTCGTGGCCTCTGTCTTCCCACCTATAAATGGGTAAGAATGCCTCTCAAGGATGTTCCGGGGAACGCAGCTAATAACATTCACAGAGCACCTCTTCGTTGACTGTCCTCTCTTCTGTTGGTCAAGCTCCCTGGCAGGCACCAAGGATCTATCACACGGTGGCCTGTAAATCAGTATGTCGATGAGTGGAGGAAGACAGATGGACTGGGGGAAAGCTGGGACGGTCATGAGATCAGATTTAGAGCTGGTACACGGGCTGGGCTCCTTCCCATGTCTAACGTGCCCCTTGCAGGTCTTTTGTCTTGGAGAGTTCAGAAGGTCTTGTAAATGTTTCAGACTCCTCATCCTGTCCTTATGTCAGGTGGCCAAATAGGAATTGAACTTCACAGCTGCGCTGAACAAAATGAAAGCCATGAGTCTTAGTTTTCTTCCAGCGTTTTTTGTTGTTGTTATTTTTTGTTTTGGGTACCCAGTGGTACTCTATCTACACCCCCAGCCCTTTTTTATTTTTTTTATTTTGAAACAGGGTCTCGCTAAGTTGCTGAGGGCCTTGCTAAGTTGCTGAGGTTGGCCTTGAACCTGTGATCCTCCTGTCTCAGCCTCCCAAGTACTAGGGTTACAGGCATGTATCGCCGCATCTGGCTTCCAGTGTTTCTTAACCTAAGTTTTTGTTCTGTCTAGTTGTTGCTTTCTACTTCGTCCCATGACTTTTTGATGAGGGAAGGAGCCTTTTGAGAGCCTCTAGCACTAGCGATGACCCTCAGTGACTTCTGTGGGCCATTAGGCAGCTAGTCAGCAGCGCTGATGTTCTTACGGCCAGCAGGAGGTAGAGTGTGGGGAGGAGGAGTCCTTCCTCTCCCGCTGACCCGCATTCATCAGTGTGGGAAACAGGGAAGGCACTGTTGACTGCAGCTCCCATTGATGCACGGCCTTCCCAGAAGATTCATGTTCTCTTCCACAAGGACCCAAACACACCTGGACACCCAGCCCTCCCAGGGCTGCAGCCAAGCCCTGCCATTGTGGTCCTCCTCCTGTTCCTGCCACTCTATTTGCAGAAAGATCTCTCAGTTTCTGCCACGAATAATACTCAATTGTCCAGCACACCATAGTGATTGGATTTCCTTTGTGCATGGATCCTTTTTGTTTGTTTCTTTGATACCAGGGGTTGAACCCAGAGGCATTCTACCCTCTGGGCATTCTACCCCTAGCTCTTTTCATTTTTTACTTCAAAACAGGATCTCACTAAGTTGCTGAGAGCCTTGCTAAATTCTGAGGCTGGCTTTGAACCTGTGATCCACCTATCTCTCCCAAGTACTGGGATTACAGGCGTGTTTTCAAACTATATTTTTTTTTTTTAGTGAAAGCTAGCCTGCTCTTCTATCCTTCCTCCCTCCCTTTTCTTTCTCTTTTTAATAAAAGAAATGTTATCTGCACCAAAGGCCAATATCTATAAAACCCAACAGCTTGTATGGTTAAAATAGTGGGTGGCAGCCGGGCATGGGGGCGCACGCTTGTAATCCCAGTACTTGGGAGGCTGAGACCGGAGGATCTGGGTTCGCGGCCAGCCTCAGCTACTTAGTGAGGCCCTCCGCAACTTCGTGAGACCCGGTTTCAAAATAAAGGATAAAAAATAGGGCCGGGGGTGTAGCTCGGAGGTAGAATGCCCCTGGGTTCAATCCCTGGTACCGCAAAAAAAAAAAAAAATAGTGGGTGGCAGTGGGAACTTGTTGGGGGTTGGCACTTCCCCTTCCCTTATGTCTTTTCCCAGAATCCCCATGATCACCTCTGCAGAATCTCAGGACTCAGAAGCCCAGTTTGCAAACCGCCCTCTTCGATGTCGAGGTTCTGCAGGGCTCCTCACAGCCAACCCCACTCGCTCATCCTGGACTCTCACCCTTTCTCTCTCATAGTAACGATACTGTCCCTTTCTCCAAGTGTGGCGTGTATGGAGCAGTGGTGAATAATGCTCCTTTCTCCCCTAGTGCTCCTTCCAAGCAATTCAGAAATGACACTCAGGAGACAAGACAAATAACAAAAACGTGAGCTTTATTATTGACAAGGCTGATTAGCGAATGTGGCTTTTAATCTTCAGCCGAATGCGCTTGCTCTCCATTCTAGGGTTCACACATCCACCAGGGCTGGGCAGAACTGGGCATTGGAAGGCATCTTTGCCCAGGTTGGGGTACCCTCCGGCATGCTGACTCCAGGAGAGAAGGGGTGAAGATCTCCCCAACTCTCTGATGAAAACTCATGGCTCCTCCCCCAGAAAGGAAGCAGAAAGGGGCAGACATAGAGACCAAGACCACTAACCTGTACTGGTAGGCGTGCTCCCACTCCCTGGGGGGTGTTGTAATTTGAGGGGTGCTGAGGCATTTAGCAGTTGGAGGACAGCAATAATCGTAGGCATCCTCAATACCTGGAATGATTCTGCACATGAAAGAATTCTCTCTAATTCTCCCTACACGACCTTTGAATGTCCCACTGGACACTCTATGGAGGTGAGTAATGGTTATAATTATCTTAGTGGCATCTAGAAATAACCCTCTTTTTACATAATGAAAGTACTTCTTGCACAGTTTTAATAAACTGACTTTTCCAGGAAAGCCGATTCTCCATGAATTAAATGCTGAGTATACTTTGGCAGATTGAGGATTTATCTGAGGGCTGTTCAATATTTCAGAAAACAATGACATTTTCTGATGACAATGGCTCCCGCAGCATTTCCATCACTGACGTAATCAAACATCCCTGTGCTGGTGGTGTCTGTGGGGCTTATCTTCCTTGTGTTTCCATGTGGACATGCAAACATCTGACTGCTCCTTTTTGATTTCTGGCAAACTTGTGCCCAGACATTACTTGTGTGACTGCAGCTCCCTGAAGGTACCCTGCCACCTCTTTCCTCCTGGACTTTGGATTTCCGGTGTTTCCCTTATTTCTGGAAGTAAGGGTCCCTTCTCTGGGTCCCAGGAGATTTCCCACCCTCTGTCTGCTGACTCTACCAGTAGACTTTATGCTCCACCAGGTAAGGGCCAGGTGCTGTTGACCCGGGTCCCTCGTGATGGGCCCAGGTGTGTACACACAGTGAGTATCCCTTCCCTAGGTACCCTGGCCAGGGATTCGGACATATATTTCACAGTAGCACTCATCAATAGCATTCATCAAAATAGCATTCATTGCCCGGTGTGGTGGTACACACCTGTAATCATAGTACTTGGGAGGCTGAGACAGGAGGATCGCAGGTTTGAGGCCATCCTCAGCAACTTAGAGAGACCTTGTTTTAAAACAAAAAATTAAGAGTGCTGGGGGCATAGCTTCGAGGTAGAACACCTGGGTTCAATCCCTAGTACTCCTACCCCAAAAAAAGCATTTATTAGCCGGGCATTGTGGTGCACACCTGTAACCCCAGTACTTGGGAAGCTGAGACAGAAGGATCACAGGTTCGAGGTCAATCTCAGCAACTTAGCAAGACCCCGTTTTAAAATAAAAAGGGATGGAGGTATAGCTTGGAGGTAGAATGCCCATAGGTTCAATCCTTAGTACCAAAATAAATAAATAATATAGCATTCATCAGAAAAGCTATAAATCTCAGTTCCATCAGGAACTAATGGGGACACATGGTAGAATCTCCCTGTGAAACCAGTCACCGCCAACTTATAGTGAGATAAAATCCCTGGAGGAAGGAAATTTCCCTTCCAAGATTGTCCTGGGAGGTCACGTCTTTCATTCTTACGTGCCTCTGTCAGATAATCAATTGTTAAATTATTCAGGAGTCAGATCAGGTCATTTTGAAAGTAATCTTCATAGTGAGCAAAGCTTTATCAAAGTTGACATTATTCCTGATATATGGACAGATTAGCTTTATAATTTAATACTCAACCTATCCCCCAAACACCATGAAGAGAAAGACGTCGCTGCTACCTGGGTACTGAGGGAACCAAAGGCCTTGATTGTTTTTGTTACCTTATCAAGTGACTAAAACTTACAAGTAATAAAAGGAGACACATGAAACAATGGCCTCCAGTTCTTTTTTCTTTTTTTTTTTTTTTTGGTACTGGGGATTGAACCCAGGGGCATTCTACCTCTGAGCTACACCCCCAGCCCTATTTTATTTTATTTTTTAAATTTTGAAACAGGGTCTCACTAGGTCGATGAGTCTCACCACTTGCTGTGGCTGTCCTCAAACCTGTGATCCTCCTGTCTCAGCCTCCCAAGTACCGGGATTACAAGTGTGCACCACCACGCCCGGCTGGTCTCCAGTTCTGATCCCTTGATTGTCAACAGCTGAGCTTCCCCTTTTGACCCCTCCTTGACTTCATGCTGAAAGACAGAGGTGCACATGCTGATTCAGAGACACTGGGAGGAAACGGAGAGGTTACCCTGACCCATAAGTCAGACCGAGTGGACCTAAGAGCACAAGGGTTCTGACCTCAATCCCGAGTCTGTGGCCTCGCAGAGGGCCCTGTCTCCCAACCTCATTTTCTTCAAGGGTAAAGCAGGGGTGAGACTCCCACTGTGCACGGTTGTTGCAGAACTGGATGAGCATGGGGTGAAGGACCCCTGGAACCAGGGGATGCGCAGTGAAGACGAGCTCCCTCTCTATGCAGGCGCAACCCACTGGGCTTTCTTTTCTTTTGCATCACCTTCGCCCTGAAACCTCAGTGGGGCATCTCCATTCTCCCTCTAATTCAATCCCTTCGTTAGAATTGGGGTCTTCCTCAGAAAGTCTCCAAGGTGGTAACTACATGTTTATCCCAGCAGGATTAAAGAGATTTGGGTGTTTAATAAAAACCACCGGTAGGGCTCAAAGGGGGAGAGGGCAGGGTGAGACATTCTTTGTTAAGACTTTCACTGACTTTGAACTTCTGGAATACATTCAGCTTTGTCTTTCACAAAGCCCCGAATTCTGTTTACAAAGATGACATGACTGCAGCCGGGCGTGGTGGCGCAGCTTGTAATTCCAGTACTTGGGAGGCTGAGACCAGAGGATCCGGGTTCGTGGCCAGCCTCAGCTACTTAGTGAGGCCCTCCGCAACTTCGTGAGACCCGGTTTCAAAATAAAGTATAAAAAAATAGGGCCGGGGGTGTAGCGTGGAGGTAGAACGCCCCTGGGTGCAATCCCCGGTACCGCAAAAAAAAAAAAAGAAAAAAAAAAAGATGACGTGACTGCATGATCCACGATGCTGCAGATCACCCTGCCAGCAGTTTTGGTTGCATGAGATCTGCTCATCAATTACCTTGTGCCATCGGTAGGGTGACAGCTTTTTCCTGTGGATTATCAGCAATGGGACAGGGACCATGTCTGTCTGTATGCTACTGTGTCTCCAGGACTAGCTCCAAATATAATTGTTAGATGAGTGAAAGAAGAATGAACGAGTGAATATATCCCACCCATTCGTGGAATTGTGATACAGCACTGAAATCGATTCCCACTTAGGAGTACATGACCAGTGGTTTTATGCCCCCCAAAGCCATTTGTTGTCCAAAGAGTATTCCATGTGTTAACCAGGTGGTGGCTGGTGGAGTTATTGGTTGCCATCGATGTACAGTTCACTTTTGTTCTGGTGTATTTCATGACTCACCCTTCATTAGACCCTTAGCGGAGATTCAGGAGAATTTGTGCCAGAGAGAAAGCCAATTAAAGCCCAAATGGAAAGAACTTAATGACCTGCAGTAATTCTGTGATGTGGGGCAAAGGCTTGTCTCCCCCTTCCTGAAGCCAGTGCTTATTTTTCTAACCTTCTGCAGGCTTCGGTAATGGATTTTGTTGTTGTTGTTGTTAATGCCCAAATTCCTAGTGAAATACTATCCATTCCACTGTTTACAGCACTTACTTTAGTAAATGAGAAAATCTGAGAAATGTCTCTCTTTGTGTTAATTTTTACCAGATTTATGCCTTCGGAAGGCACGGGGTGGAATTGGAATCGTTGGGGAATCAAATATATAGTGGCTGGGAACAACCTCATCCTTATTATCAGCTCTAAATTACTGTGGCTATTATCAATTGAAGCAGTATAGGAAAATCTCAATTAACTGGACATCAACCTTCCAAGAACTTCAAGTAATTTGACAAAACGCATCACAATGACAACATTTAACCAAATTCCCATGGGGATCTATGGCTGCTCAGTGCACATTTGGTCTCCATTTTGCATATTATTGTCATTAATACCTATTTACTGGATTTGAAAATGAGAAGTGGGGGTGGGGCACAGTTCAGTGGTAGAGCCCATGCTTAGCATGCATGAGGCCCTGGGTTCAATCCCTAGCACCAAAAAAAAAAAAAAGATATGATTGGAATTTTCTCTTTTTAGACATCCCTTTCCACTCTTTCCCCATTCCAGAAATGTGTGCATCCTTTTTATCCATGTTTCTGTAGTTTAATTATTTGTAAACAGTATGAAGCATTTGCTATTTAAGCAACTCCAATAAATGACATTGTTCTGTATATATCATTCTGCAGCTTGGTTTGTTGACCTATTATAATTTTGGAACCTATCCATGTTGATGTATCAAAATCTATTTCAGATATGAGTCAATTTCATTTTTAACCCCTTTGGAGAGTTCTGAATTATAAACATGCC
The DNA here is from genome assembly GCA_004027185.1 of Glis glis. Taxonomy (NCBI): domain Eukaryota; kingdom Metazoa; phylum Chordata; class Mammalia; order Rodentia; family Gliridae; genus Glis; species Glis glis. Next base: position 52,076 of record PVJS01005028.1, read on the forward strand.
ACAATGTATTTATCTAGTCCCCCAAGGATAGTACATTTGGATTGCTTCTGTTTTTCTAATAAAAATAATGCTGCAATGAACATCCTGAGGTATCTTTTCTTGGGCTTATGTGAGAGAATTTCTGCATGGTCATTCATATTTCTCCCAGATACGGATATATCTGGGATTGTTTTTACTTATTAGCTTTTTCTTTTCTATTTACTATGCTTTTTCTTTGCTTCTCCACCCACCTCTTTCTCCTTCCCCTGCTTAGAAGTTAAACATTCAATTTCTATTCATTCGGTGGTTAATTATTAGCTCGCATGAATAAAGGTTTAGATCTAATCAATATCCCTATTATTTTCTTAAACAATACAATGAACTCAGAATGTTTTAACTCCTAACACCCTCTCCCATCTTCTACATCATTTTTGGGTAATATTTTAGTTCTACCTTTAAAAAAAATCTCTCCCGTTTGGTCATTATAATTGTTCTTGTTACCATAATTTTTTTCCGGTACTGGGGATTGGGCCCAGGGGCATTCTACCTCCAAGCTACACCCCCAGACTGATTTTTTATTCTTTATTTAGAAACAGGGTCTCACTAAGTTGCGGAGAGCCTCACTAAGCAGCTGAGGCTAACCGCGGACCTGTGATCCTCCTGTCTCAGCCTCCCAAGTACTGGGATTACAAGCATGCTCCATCACACCCGGTTTGTTACCATTATTTTAAAGTCAACATTGTTCAGACTTACCAACTTTCTGACCAGTGTCCTGGCTGGCTGTTTGCTTTTGCCTCCCTGCCTTCCTTCGGGGTTGGCTTTCTTTTTTTTTGGCTGAAATATTACCTTTGGTATTTCTTTTAGTGAGGGAAAGTTAGCAGTAAAATATCTTAGACTTTTATGTCTAAAATATCTTCATCTACTCACCCTGCATAACGATTTGGCCTGCATCCTATTAGTGCATCTGTCTCATTGTCTCTATCTCTCCTGTGGGATTCTTATTAAATATGGGCTGTATATTATGTATCTCTCAATTTATTCCATACTCTCTACCTCTTATCTCTATGAGCCCATTCTGGATGATTTCCACAAATCTACCATTTAGGTTATGAGTTCTCCCCTCTGATTAGTGTATTATATAAGGCACCCATTTAATTTTTAATTTTAATGACTCTGTTACTTTATTTCTAGAAGTTTGGCTGAATTCTTTTTAAAACTTCCCAGCCTCTCTTTATTAATCTTGTATTTTTTTCTTTCCTTTCTTACTTTCTTGCATTTTATTCCTTTATGTTACTGCGTGTTTGAATACTATGATTTTTTTCAATGCTATTATTTGAAGGTCTCTTCGAGATTGCTGTATAGCTATAATTCTTGGTCCTGAGCTTTGTTATACTGGTTTGTTTTAACAATTTTCCCTTATAGCAGTTGACCTCATGAGCTCAGTAATGTTCTTATGATGCGCTCATCTTTGGTGGGAGTGCTTTTGTGAGAAATGCGTGTACTTGCTTGGGACCCTATTACAGATTCCAGACCAGATTTATGTCAGTTTCTCGCAGTGGGTTCTTGAGCCTCTTTGGGAGTTTGAGTTGAGACCACACGCCTGTGGGCGATGGGCGCTGACCTGCTTTCTTTGGAGTGCTTCTTTTATTTTCCATGGCCCTGCAAAATGGTCAACTCCTTGTCGCATGCCTGGCCAATGAAAGGATTTCCGTTGCCTGTTTCACGGCTCCCGGCTTTATGCTGAGGTGAGAGAGAGGGTGCTGAGTTCCAGCTCCCCACCTCTCGTGGGTAGAGATCCTGGGTATTTATTTGTTCAGTCACTGGCCTCTCCAGTATTTACCTGGTTCCAATATCCTCATAAGCTGTTTCATTTCATTTTTGGTGGTACTGGGGATTGAACCCAGGGGCGTTATACCTCTGAGCTACACCCCAGCTACTTATTTTATGTTTTATTTTGAAACAGGGTCTGGCTAAGTTGCTGAGGCTGGCCTTGAACCTGTGATCCTCCTGTCTCAGCCCCCCAAGTACTGGGATTGCAGGCGTGAAACACCACGCCTGGCTGACTGTTTCCTTTCAGCTCCTGCTTCCTTCTCTGGAAGCTGGGGATGCTCTGTCCTTGTTTTCCAGCGTGGCCATGCAGTTACAAATTTGGGGGGTGGGGTTAAATTTTCTGCAGCATACTTATGCAATGAGAGCAGAAGGGTCTTCCAGTCTGCAAAATTAATTAGCAATCCAGTAACAACGTTTCCACTTTTGTTCAAAGGCTGCCATTTGCCCTTTCTGAGCCTGGCTGTCCTTGCCTGTGTTCAGGAGTCAGCAGTACCTACCGCGCAGGATCGTGGTGGGGAAGAAAGCAAGGAGGTGACGGAAGCCCTACCTGGATTGCTGCCCGCTTAGGCTTGTCTAAAATGTCCTCTAACCCCATTCCTCCTTCAGTGAGTGGCGAGGTGGTGGCGCTGGCAGTCCTCTGCTGAGCGCTGCTTCTGAGTTTGGGCATGTGATTAATTAATTCTGTTTGAGAATTACCTCGGCCAGGGGTGCAGCTCAGTGGCAGAACACTTGCTTGGCATGCCGGAGGCCTCCACCCCCAGTACTGAAAACAAGAAAGAGTTGCCTCTATTTTGTGTGTGTGTGTGTGTGTGTGTGTGTGTGGCACAGGGGATTGAATCCAGGGGCATTCTACCTCCAAGGTACACCTCCAGTCCTATTTTATTTTTATTGTTTTGAAACAGAGTCTCGCTAGGTTAATGAGCGTCTCACTACTTGCTGAGGCTGTCCTTGAACCTGCGATCCTCCTGTCTCAGCTTCCCAAGTACTGGGAGGATTACAAGCGTGCGCCACCACGCCCAGCTTGCCTCTATCTTTTGAACCTGCAGCCCCTCTTCAACGCCATGTTATCTATCCCATGCGAGAAAATTATACAAAACAATTTGGGTCCCTGTTTTTCACCCAAAATAGGTAAGCCATCCTCCGAAGGCACTGTGCCTGTGTAACAGACACAGTGAAAGACACCGTTGAACTAAAAATGGAGAATCCCTGGTCATTTCAGCAACTTTGGATCTGGCCACCATCCTACTGACCGGCCTCTCTCTCCTCTGTCCCCTCCTGGCCCTCGCTTGCTACAGGAGGCAGAGTGGTGGCTCTCTAGCTTTGAGTGTGGGCTTTACTTGCACTCCGTCTTTGCGGAATTGAGCCGAGGTGCTCAGCAGAACAGGGCTCTCCAGATAAGATGCGCTCTCCGTACCAGGAAGTTGTTATTTTAAACAGCAAGTTTAAACGCCTTTGTACCTGTGGAGCACAGTAACTAGCATGTGGCAAACAGCCAACAGGTAGGTGTTCACTGCAGATCACTAATTCCACTTCCAAAGTCTGTGATTCCAAATCAGATTTAATGACTGACCGAGCAGAAGTGGTTCAAAAAGGGACATGTGGAGGCAAAATATTGATCATTCCAGAGTTCAATTAAAATTACCTTTGAATTATCTATATGTTTGTTCTTTTGCTAATGCACATGGATGAAGACAGATGGCTGGCACCAGGGAAATGTAAATCGACACTACGATATCATCTCACTCTGGTTAGAATGGCTATCATCAAACACAAACAAACAAAACAAATACTGGCAGGGATGTGGAGAAAAAAAGGAACTCTCTTATACATTATTGGTTGGAATGTAAATTAGCACAAGCCATTTTGGAAAATGGTATAGAGGTTCCTCAAAAAATTAGCCAGGCATGGTGGCATACACCTGTAATCCCAATACTTGGGAGGCTGAGATAGGAGGATAGCAGGTTTGAAGCCAGCCTCAGCAATTTAGCGAGGCTCTCAGTAATTTAATGAGACCCTGTCTTAAAAAATAAGCCAGGTGAGGTAGTGCACACTTGTAATCCCAGTACTTGGGAGGCTGAGACAGGAGGATTGCAGGTTCGCAGCCAGCCTCAGCAACTTGTGAGGTCATCTGCGACTTAGTGAGACCCTGTTTCAAAATAAGGAATAAAATAGGGCTGGGGGTATAGCTTGGAGGTAGAATGCCCCTGGGTTCAATCCCCAGTAGTGCACACATGCACACACACACACACACACACACACACACACGAGCTGTGGGTGTCACTCAGGGGTAGAATGGCCCTGGGTTCAATCCCTAGTTTCACCAAAAAAAAAAAAAGTTTTAAAAAAGTAGATCCCCAGCCGGGCATGGTGGTACACGCCTGTAATCCCAGTATTTGGGAGGCTGAGACAGGAAGATCAAAGATTTGAGGCCAGCCTCAGCAACTTAGTGAGACCCTGTTTCAAAAAAAAAAAAAAAAAAAAAAAAAAAAAAAAAAAAAAAAAAAAAAAAAACAAAAAAAAAAAAACAAAAATATAAAGGGCTGGGGGTATAGTTCAGGGGTAGAATGCCCCTGGGTTCGATCTCTAGTACCACATAAAGAAAGAAAAAGTAGATTCACCTATGACCCAGCTATCCCACTTCTGGGTCTGTTCATTGAAAGGAAACGAGAGCAGCACACCAGACATCATAGCTGTGTTTATTGCAGCACTATTCACAATAGCTAAGATATGGAATCAACCTAGGTACCTATCCATGGATGAAGGGATAAAGAGAATGTGGCATATATACACAATGGAAAATATTCAGCCATTAAATAAGAATGAAATCCTGTCATTTGCAGCAAAATGAATGGAACTGGAGAACATTATGTTAGGTGAAATAAGCCAGACACAGAAAGACAAGTACTGCATGCTCCCTCTCACATGTGCAAGCCAAAAATGTCAACCTGCATAGAACAATGATTATTAGAGACTGGGAAGGGAGTGAGGGGTGGGGGTGAGGGTGGATACAAGGAGACTCTGTTTCATCAGTGCATGCTGTGTTGAAATATCACACCGAATCCCATTATCATGTGTGATTTACACATGCAAAAATAAAATATTAAAAAAGAAAATACAGATGGCCAAGTGCAAGAAAGGTATGGAAATATGGAACAAAGAAAAAAAGAAAGCAAATGTTACAAATGTATATTCTAAAGACTGACAGGGCAGGGCATAGTGGCACATGCTTATAATCCCAGTACTTGGGAGGCTGAGATAAGAGGATCACAGGTTCAAAGCCAGCCTCGTCAATTTAGCACCTTCTGCAACCTAGTGAGATCCTGTTTCCAAATAAGAAATAAAACCAGGCTGGGGGTGTAACTTGGAGGTAGAATGCCTCTGGGTTCAATCCTCAGCACCAAAACAAAACAAAACAAACAAACAAACAAAAAACAAAAGAAGTTGAAAACCTCATTCACAATCAGGGAGATTAAAAATAAAATCACAGGGAAATACTGTTTTATTCTGAGCAGGACGGTGAAAAGCAGCTGATAACAGTAAGTGTTGGCCAGGCTGTGGAGTCAGGGTGACTCCCATACATTGCTGGTGGGAGAGTTGATGAGTTCAACCACAGCTGGGCGCGGTGGCACACGCGTGTAATCCCAGTACTTAGGAGGCTGAGACAGGAGGATCGAAGTGTGAGGCCAGCACACAGTAACTTAGTAAGACCCTGTTTCAAATAATAATAATAATAATAATAATAATAATAATAATAATGGTGGAGGTGTAACTCAGAGGTAGAATGCTCTGGGGTTCCACCCCCAGTACCACAAAGGAAAGGAAAAAATGATATGTAAATAATGAATCATTTATAGAAAATGTATGTTCACAGCCAATCAGCTGTGAACACACAGTGTATGTACACCCCCAGCCCTATTTTTCATTTTTATTTTGAAACAGGGTCTCACTAGGTTGATGGGAGTCTCACTACTTGCTGAGGCTTTCCTTGAACCTACGATCCTCCTGTCTCAGCCTCCCAAGTACTGGTATTACAAGCGTGCACCACCACGTCTGGCTTGACGTTGAAATTTTAAATGGGCCGACCCTGATTTCTGGTGCGGTACTGTGGAATATCTCATCTGCACTACAGTCTTGAACATCTCACACTCTGCGTGGATTCATGTCTTTGGTTAACACTCATATTATTTTAGCCTATTAACATTAAGTTAATCTCAACGATAAAAATAAAAGAATAATATTGTATCAAAGTCAATGTTTTATGCTTACATCGTTTGTTCCTTGAGAGATCAAAGACCTGTGATAACAGAATTTTAGTGAATCATCTTTACTAACCTAACCTGTCAGTTGTGCCTTTGAACACTTATACTAAAAAAAAATTCCTTATGATTCTGAAATACAAATGTAACCGGAAGCTCTCACCTGGCTCCTAGTTACTGGTCTAAGTCTCCCCCATGTTTGGGCTCCTAGCAGAAGGTGGTATGGCTGAGGGTACTGCCGATGTATCTGGGTTTGAGCCACACATCCATGTCACCCCTGTCCCTCCATTCTATCACAGAGAGTCCATCCAACAGGTCAGGGACAATTTTGGGGGCAAAGTCTTAGGTTCAGATACTGACCCTTTTTATTTTGCGGTACTGGGGATTGAACCCAGGGGCATTCTACCTCCAAGCTACACCCTCAGCCCTATTTTTTATTCTTTATTTTGAAACAGGGTCTCACTAAGTTGTGGATGGCCTCACTAAGTAGCTGAGGCTGACCGTGAACCCGGATCCTCCGGTCTCAGCCTCCCAAGTACGGGGATTACATTCCTAGCTTGACCCTTCTTTTAACTAGCTTTGTGACTTATGGCTAGTCGCTTCAGCTCTGGGAGACTCTGTTTCCTCATTTATAACACAGGGAAACAAACCCCACACCCAAACTCCCAAGTTTGTGAGATTTGCATGAGAGGCTGTGGGAAAAGCACTTCGCAGAGTCATTTGGAATCCCCGATGCAGCCCCAAATAAAACAAAACAAAACACAAGAGTCTGAACCTCAAGGCAGCAGGCTTAATCCTAGTGTAGACAATTAATCTTAGGATTCATCTAGTGTCAATCCAAAATCTAAAGAAGCGAAAACAATAACAAAGCGTAGGGGGACAGAAACCTGAGAGACCAGGAATTCTAGTTCTGGCTGGCACAAGGTTTGGAACTCTTCACAGGATAGCTTTTCTGTTTGTTTGCTTGTTTTCTGCATGAGTGTTGTCCTCTGGAATGGCAGTAAGTCTGCGCAGGTGACGTCCAGAGGGGGTTTGAAAGGTAGCAGCCTGGCAGCTGCATGGCAAGGCAGTGTCCTGTGCATACCCCGGGTTTCCAATCAGCCCCGGTAGAAGTGGGCTCTCAGACATCCCCATGCTTTTCTCCAGGTGCAAACAAAACCCTTGACCAAGGCTTGCATAGATCCGCCAGGACTCCAACAGCTCTTCCTGATTCAAGACCTTCTTGAAATGCTGAAGAGTTAGCTATTTGTAAATATTTTCACGGCAGGTGTAGCCAGCCCAGCCAATACCTTTCCTCCTTCCCCAGAGCTCAAGGGTCTTTGCCAACTTCCTGGGGAAGGAGCTTGCTAACAGGGAAGTGGGGTGATCCTAAAGGGTCAGAACAGCAGTTAGGGCTTCTGGCGACCCTGGAGGGGCTGCTGGCATCAGAGTAACAGGTGATGTCCCCTCCCTTGGCTCCTCACCCAGGCCTTTGTCATCAGTCCAAGAGGAGCTCCCTCCAGCTCATCTCTAGATCAGGGTGTGGGAAAGACACACAGGCCCCCTCTGGGGGCATGGCCTTGACCCTGCAAACAGCTGGAGCTGAAAGGGACAGGCTGATACAGGAGGCAGTGGGCGGTGTCCCAGCCAACTCCTTTCTCGCCTTCTGGGCCAGAGAGAGGTGGACATTTAGAAGGGAGAACAGAGAAGACGCCCACTAAATGCAGACACTATTTTGGGTCTAGAGCAGTATTGGCCAAAGTTTGTACATTTGCAATTTACCTTTATGATTTTTGCTGAAGCCCTTTGATATTATTGTTAACTTAATATTTTTTTAAAAAAACATTCTCTATTTTAACTTTAAAAAACATCCTTATCCTCAACTTAGAAAATAATACGAATCAGTGAAATCATGACAAAGCACCTAGCAAAGTTTGGGCCAACCATCTAGGTTTGTTTGTCTATTCTATGCTGTTCACGCAGCAATGACTGCCTAATGACAAGTCTCTCAGAACACGGCCTCACCCTGAAATGATGAGTGACGGTATGTATATGGTTTCTTCCTCGTATGCATTTATTTTTATTTTATTTTTTGCGGTACCGGGGATTGAACCCGGGGCATTCTACCTCCGAGCTACACCCCCAGCCCTATTTTTTATTCTTTATTTTGAAACAGGGTCTCACGAAGTTGCAGAGGGCCTCCCTAAGTAGCTGAGGCTGGCCGCAAACTTGTGATCCTCCTGTCTCTGCCTCCCAAGTACTGGGATTACAAGCGTGCACCACCACGCCTGTATATGCATTAATTTTATAAATGCACATCTGTGAACTTACCAATGTGTGTCCATGTGACCCTTAAAATCATCTCATGTGACAAAGATAAGATTTATTGAGTGTTATGGGTCAGGAACTAGTGCAAACCCTTCATAGGTATGAATTGATTGATTCTTCACCTGGAAACGGGAGGAGGGGACTCATGTTGACCTCCACTGCTGGGTGAGGACTCGCTGGTTGATATACATTAAGTTTGGGAGAAGACAGATATTCACGTCTGTTGCTCCTGTCATCATTATCCCCATTTTACAGATGGCAGAATGGAAGCAGGTATGGGGATGCTGACTTCCTTAAAGACAGAAGATGGTAGAATCAAACTCAGACACGGAGTCAGTAGCCCAGACTCAGAAGCATGATGCTGTTGACCTCCCTCGCTTTTGGAAAGCACATGCTAGAGACGAGGTCCCAACCCACCACAAGAGGCGCTGGCTGTTTGTCACTGATGCTCAGGGGTGGGGAGTGGTGCCAGCTTCCCTGGCCAGGGTAGGAGAGGTGAGGTGTTCAGAGAGGACTGGAGGATGGAGGATCCCCATACCTGCTTGGAGGTGCCAGGAGCCCACCTGTAAGCTGCTCCATGGAGTCTGGTAAGAGACATCCAAGGAGAACCTACTGCTTTGTCCCCTCTGGACAGGCTCCAGAGGAAGGAGAACCTAATTCACCTCACTCTTCATGCAGTGCAGCGCTGGCTATTTTAGCTGCGAACAAAAGCATGGGCAGTGAGTTATCTGCTTGAGTATTCTGCGTGCCTGGCTCCAAAGGAGGTGTGATGGGTCTCTTGAAGCCAACCTGTTCCAAAAATGTTCAGTGCCTGAAGGTCCAAAAGAGGTTGCAAACGAAGTTTAAGCTTTTGGACCACCCCAGAGGCCCACATTTACACAAAGGCTGAGCATCCCTAATCTGAAAGTTGGAAATGGGCAAGTCTCCAAATTCTGAAACATCTTGAGCATGGACATGATGATGCAAGCGGAAAATTCCACACCTGACCTCACGTAAGAAGCCACAATTAGAACACAGGCACACTAAGAATCGTGTATAAAATTATCTTTGGTCTGTGTGTGTAAGGTGTATATGAAATGTAAGTGGATTTCATGTCCAGACTTGGGTGCCATCCCCCAAAGATCTCATTATGCACATGCAAATTTGCCAAAAGCTGGGGGAAAAAACAAGCTAAAACACTTCTGGTGTCAAGCATTTCAAATAAGAGATGCTCAACCTGTACCAACACGCTGGGTTTAAGTCCCATCTCTTCCTTATAGAGAGCCGTAAAGGAGCTCCACCTGATAAGTGGAGCCTAGTTTGAGTTACAAAGGGGACCTGAAAGTGCTTCCCTGCCTGCTTCAGATAGTGGGTGTTTGAGCTCTACATTAATTTAGATTTCCATCTGGGCTTGGTGGCACAGGTCTGTAATCCCAGTACTTGGGAGGCTGAGACAGGAGGATCTCAGGTTCAAGGCCAGCCTCCACAACTTAACAAAACCCTCAGCAATTTAGCAAGACTTGTTTCAAAATTTTAAAAATAAAAATAAAAAAGGCTGGGGGTATAGCTTAGAGGTAGAATGCCCTTGGGTTCAAGCCCCAGTACCAAAAAAAAAAAAAAGATTTCCAGATAACACTAGACAACAGCCTGTGCTGCATATATTTCTCAAAGATTCAGAAAATGCTTTTGCTATAAGAGACCTCTGTCTTCTCTGCCCTGCCTTTCAGAGAGAGCATCAGCTATAAAACTTTAATAGAACATGTTTCATTCCATTATTTATTTTCACAGCGCTGGATGAGGAGCCCAGGCCTGTGCATACTAGGCGAGCTCCCTGCCGCTGAGCTGTACCTGTTTCTTTTTTTTTTTTTTTTGCAGTACCGGGGATTGAACGCAGAGGCGTTCTACCTCCACGCTATGCCCCCGGCCCTATTTTTTATGCTTTATTTTGAAACCGGGTCTCACGAGGTTGCGGAGGGCCTCACTAAGGAGAGAGAGAGAGAGAGAGAGAGAGAGCTGAGGCTGGCTGCGAACCTGGATCCTCCAGTCTCCGCCTCCTAAAGTACTGGGATTACAAGCGTGCGCCACCATGCCCGGTTGGCACACGTTTCTAATAGAGATTCATCTCAACCTGTCGGTGGGGTCCTCTCGCTGCCTGGCTCCAAGCAGAGTGGTGACTTGGTGAAGTTCCTTGGGGACTTCTGCTTCTCTTGGCCACACCACCTTCTTTCAGAACCTTCCTGCAAGCTGTTGCTCCTCGGTGGGTCCCCCTGTCTTCTGTGATGGCTAACTCCATGTGAGGGACATTCCACCGACTATTCTTGCCTTGAAGGGACTTTCATCCCCTTTCCCACCCAGGGAGCTGAGGAAAGGCTAAGTTTGGATAGGGAGCCTCTGCCCTAAAGCTCCAGCCTCTGCCTTCACAATGTGTGAAGGGCACTTAGATCATGAGAAGCCCACCAAAGCCATCCCAGCCCTTTTTACTTTTTTATTTTGAGACAGCATCTCACTAAGTTGCCCAGAGTAGCTGATTATAGGTGTGCACTACCATGACTAGCAGTGTGTTTGTTTGTTTGTTGTGCTGCTGGGGATTGAATCCAGGGGCTTTCTACCTCTGAGCTACACCCCCAGCCCTATTTTATTTTTTACTTGAAAATAGAGTCTCGTTAAGTTTCTATGGCTGGCTTTGAACCTGCAATCCTCCTGTCTCAGCCTCCAAAATCCTGGGATTACAGGCATGTGCCATCATGTCCAGCTGTGTATCTTTTTTAGAGTAGGTATTTTTACTTTTAAATGACAGGGCAGCTGTGATTTTTGTGTTTGTATTTTTTTTCTTTTTGATCTCATGTTCACTGTCTTTACTAAAAATGCCTGAAAAGAAGCTGCTATTTTAATGCTCCTTACTCCAAAAAGGATCTAAGGCAGCAATGAAGTCACACTGTGAGAAACACCACTGCGAGGAATTATAAGCAGAGGGCAGACTTGTTCAAGGATTCCCCCTCCCCAACTTAAAAAATGTTCAAATAAATGACGAGAATAAATCAATAAACACCCCCACACCTAGACCCACCAACTGTTCGTGTTTTTGCCACATTTGCACTCTCTCTGCACATAACATACATGCTTATTCATTTGTTTTGGTTTGCTTTTGCTGAACCATTGGAGAGTTTCTTGCAGACATGATAACATCACCCTAAATCCTTCAGCAGGAGTCCCCTGACAACGGCATTCTCCCTCATAGTCACATACGATTGTCACACTTAGTAAATGTAACATTGATCGAGTGCTATTATCTAACATAGTCCATCATGCTTCTCCAGTGGTACCAGTGATGTCTTTTATGGCTGCTTAGGATCCAACATAGGGTCAGGCATTGCATTTTGTTGTTCTGTCTTGTGTGTGTGTGGGGGGGGGGGAGGTGTGCTAGGGATTGAACCCAGGGGCATTCTACCCCTGAGCTGTACCCCCAGCCCTTTTAAATTTTTATTTTGAAACAGGGTCTCACTAAGTTGCAGAGGGCCTTGCTAAATTGCTGAGGCTAGCCTTAAATCTGAGATCCTCCTGTCTCAGCCGCCTAAGTACGAGGATTATAGGTGTGCACCACCATGCCTGGCTCAGAAGAGGCATTTGGCTTTGCATACCTCCTTAGTTGCTACTGTGTGTGAATCTTGGCAACAAGGCATGCTCTGGAGGGACCAGTGAGGATCATGGTTCAGGTTTGAGTTAAATGCTGCTACTTATGTGTTGTTATTATTGTTATTGCAGAGCTAGGAATCAAATCCAGGCCTCATGCATACGCTCTACCACTGAGCTACAGGCCTAGCCCTCAACTATGATTTATGTTTTCTTACTCTTTGAATAATTTTTCTCTTGTTTGGGAATATATTTTATTTATTTACTTATTTATTGGTTTGTTTGTTTGTTTTGGCAGTGCTAGGGATCAGACCCAGGGCCTTGACAGGAATATATATCTTAAGATAGCCTGTGACTTAGTGGGAAAACAGGATCAGTTTTACAAAATGGGAGTCTCATGCCTATTTCTATAAGCCTCCTTGAATTCTTCATCTTGCTGTGGCCCTGGGTCTAAATGTTCTCTCCTCAGCTGGGCATGGTGGTACATGCCTGTAATCCCAGTGACTTAGGAGGCCGAGGCAGGAGGATCCCAAGTTCAAGGCCAGCCTGGGCAATTACCCAGACTCTGTCTCAAAATAAGATAGAGGGCTGGGGATGTAACTTAGTGGTAGAGTGCCTCAATCCTGGGTTCAATCCTCAGTACCAATAAATAAATAAAAATAAATGTTCTCTCCTCAACGTGCCCAATCTCAACCTCTTTCCTGAGCCCATCAACGACTCTCTACCCATATTCTCAATCCCTCTCACCCTCCAGGTTTCCTCTTTCTCTCTTTCCCTCTCCCTCTCACCCTCTAAGTTTTCTCTGTCTCTCTCTTTCTCCTTCTCCCTCTCTCTCTCCTCTCTCTCTTTCTGTTCTTAGCTCTTATGACCTCCAGCATCCTTTGATTGCATGCTGGTCCTTGTTGGTGTCCAGATGCACCTGAGCCCCAGGAGGGCAGGGGTCTGTTGTGTTCACTGCTGTAGCCCCAGCACCAAGGGTCTGACCCATACATTGGTCACCATGCGTCTTTATTGAATGCATGAGAAACACATGAATAGCTCTTTGTCCAGTCAACTAATTATTTCAGGTTCAAAATAAAGGAATCATGAAAGCTATTGATCTTGTAGTAGTTGAGATTATCCAAGAGACTGGGCTGGATTGGGGTGGTCATTTGAACTTGGCTCAGTTTTTGGAGATGATTCTAGAATCTCAAGATTAAGTGGCAGTGAACTGCCATGCTGGAGGATGCAAGGAAGCTGAGCGGGAGTCCTGGCTCTACCTCACCACAGCACTGGAGCCTTGATACTCCAGGCTCTGCCGACCCAGGATGTCTCCCCTTGGGGTCAGACCCGTCTTTGAATTCTTTCATTCCAAGGAGATGGCCCCAGCGTGAGGGAAGGGGCTTCCCTTGTCTTTTCTCCTTCTCACACCCACATAAGCCTTCACTGCTCTGTGCTTCCTCCGAGCTGCCCTGCGCCTGGCATCCCTCCTCACTGTCTTGGGTGATGGCGCCTTCCCATCAAGACCCAGTGGGCTGCTGGTGCCCAGGGCAGAGGTCCCCATGTCCTTTGTCACTAATCATAGGACAGAAGTTGTGATGCCCTGGGGCCACACCTTTCTCTTACCCCTTATCTCTTTTGGACATTCAACAGGCCTTCTTGTTCTTTAATAAAAACAAATAAAGGAAGAGTGACTTCTAAACAAGAGAAAGAGAGAGTACCTTTTTTTTGGGTACTGGGGATTGAACCCAGGGGCATTCTCCCTCCAAGCTACACCTTCAGCCCTCCTTTTAAAAAAAATTTGAAGCCAAGCAGGTATTAACCTTGTAATTACGCTTGTAATCCCAGTACTTGGGAGGTGGAGACAGGAGGATCGCAGGTTTGTGGCCAGCCTTAGCAACTTAGTGAGACCCTGTTTCAAAATAAAAAATAAAAGTAGGGCAGGGGTTGTAACTCAGAGGTAGCATGCCCCTGGGCTCAATCACCAGTAACACAAACACACACACACACACACACACACACACACACACACACATTGAAATAGGGTCTTACTAATTTTTTTTTTTTTTT
>PVJS01005029.1:7164-29862 GCA_004027185.1 Glis glis
TTATTTATTTATTTTTTTTGTGGTACCGGGGATTGAACCCAGAGGGGTTCTACCTCTGAGCTACACTTCCGGCCCTATTTTTTATACTTTATTTTGAAACCGGGTCTCACGAAGTTGCGGAGGGCCTCACTAAGTAGCTGAGGCTGGCCACGAACCTGGATCCTCTGGTCTCCGCCTCCCAAGTACTGGGATTACAAGCATGCACCACCACATCTGGCCACTCCCAGCCCTTTTTATTTTGTTTTGAAATAGGGTCTTACTAGGTCACTGTGAGTCTCATTAAGTTGGGGAGACTGGCCCTGAACCTGCAATTCTCCTGTCTCAGCCTTCCAAGTACTGGGATTACAGGTGTATGGCACCACACCTGGTTAAATCTGCTTTATAATACCTATTTGAGGATGGTCCTTGAGTCTTGCAAAGGTGTCCTTAGTTCCTGGCCTCTGAGGAGAGTCCACAGGGCAGTGTGAACTTTCCCATGGTCCTATCACCTTGGGATGAGCAAGCAATCATTGGAAGCTACACTGGACTTTGGGAACAGAGTTACCAATTTAGATCAAGTTTTTGTCCTTCAAAAATGGAATTTCTCATCCTTTAAAAGATGTTAAACTTCATTAAAGAGAAGATTCTGATCTATAACTTCCAAATTCTCTTTCTGAAGATCTACCCAAAGTGGAATATTGCTAGAATAACGAGGACGAATACTATAAAGCTTAATTATAGCTCAATAAAAATATAAATAAGGTTGTCAGTCATTTATAATTACCTCTTGATCTAATCCTTCCGGAGAGGAAGGAGTGAATTATGCTCCCTTTGGAGGTGAATTAACCCTTTCTGGCTCCTTATTGCGATAAAGCTATAATTTTCCAAGTGCAATGCTTGCAGCAAAACAGTTCAATTATAATCCAAACACAGGCAATTTACTTACTTGTAGGATTAGTGCTCTCAGTTCCTATTTATGAGGAGCCAAACATCAAATGGAGGCTGTCTTTGTGCTAACCACCTTGTGGCCAACATTATTGGAGTAGAGTTGAGACTTGTTCAGGGCTCAGCATCTCTTATAAGGGACCAGACAGTGCAGCCTGTAATGTCCCACACCACTTGCCTGCTAATGGCCTGGAACCTGCACTAAGAGGACCCATGGTACAGATCTGGCTGATGCGCTCCTTTGGTTCAAACCTATGGGGCCTTGGAGAGTGTAGTTCAGTGCTCTGAGAACATGGCTCAGCGCATCTGCGGTCACGGCCGGGCCTGTGTCTCCTTGGAGGGCAGTGTGGATGTGTCCTAGGAGACCAGTGCTTGGATTCCATAGAGTAGGGGGAGTACTGGGGGGCACTTGGCAAAAGATAACAGACATCAGAAACATGTCTTCAAATACAGTGAGATTTTGGGCCGGGGGCCCATAGGTCCTCAAGTTAGAGTTTCCTGTCAACATGCTGTGACACAGCCTCTAACTAGGATAAGTGTTTTCAGCACATGGTATAAGGTCACCTGGAAAAGGGAGAGTTGTCATGGGGCCCGGAGCACATCAGGGCAGAACACCAACTTCCCTGAAAAGTAGCATTTATGTCTGCTGGGGACAGCATTGGACAATGTTCCCATTTTCATTCTTGTTTCTTTTCTTCAGGAAAGTCAGATTGCATGCGCCGACAGAAAGCAATACCAACACAATGGCTTTGGTGTTTCAGGGAGCTAGATGGAGGGACTCCAGCAGCTGTGGAATCCCGTGGCTCTGTGAAACCTGCAATCCTCCTAACCCAGCCCCACTTCTGCACTACACATTGCTACTTCCTCTTTCCCAAAGGCCCTGACAGAAGTCCAAGGAATGAGAGTTGAAGAAGCAGGGGCTGGGGTCTTGGTTAGCACCCCCGTGGCTCTCATTGCTGCTCCTTGTGATATGGCCACATCCAGCCGGCCACACCACCAGCCTGCCCTGCATGTCTCTCTGGGGAGGTCGCTGCTTCCTGGGCAGTCAGGGCTTGACTGAGCAACTCCTCCTGCTTTCTGTCCTCTCCAGCTTCCCAGCTTCTTGCTACTTGTACTTTCTTCCTTTTTTTTTTTAAGACTGCAGAGGGGGTATTCAAAAGGATGCAGAAACGACCTCAGAATAACATGCAGACATTAGGGAAGCGCTAGGCCTTCCCTCTCTTCACAAACAGTCTCCCTCTCAGGGCTCCTCACCTCATAACACCCCTCGTCCTGGCCAAGGGATCTATTTTAGCTCCTTATTTACACAGCAAGTGTAACTCAGCAGGAGCTGTGACCACATTCCCCGGTCATGCCATCGGTTGGCTCTTTGGACGGGCTGAAGACTGTGCTTCTCCTCAGTGCGTGCAGCCGCCATCGCGGACAGAGCCCCGCGGCCAAGGTACTGACAAGGGACTCTTTCTCCTCTCCCTTGAGGGAAATGAGTTCAAATGAGACTGAAAGTATGATAGATGGGAGGAGTCCAAACCCACAACATGTTTGTCCTTCTGGCTTTTCAGGACGTTCCTTTCTCTGGAGCATGAAAACAAGGCAGGGAACAATCCTCTCTCTCAGCGGTGGACACTGGCATCCATCAGATCCCCTCAGCAGTAGCCCTCTCTGGAAAAAAATGTGTGGCGAACTGATGGGCTTAAAGTCTAAACACTATTATTTTTAGCTATTCCATTTTCAGTTGACAAAGCGTAAAAGTCAGAGTGAATTCTTCTTAAAAGCAAATCTAGGGGAACAAGCTTCCTCCTCAAAGTTTTCATGTGCCAATAAGAGGCAGGGACTGCTAATCGCCCTCCCCCTTGTCCTTAATGACATATTTCTAGCTTTATCCTACACATCCTCATATTAGCTAAATAACTACAGTTTCCAATTTCTCTTGTAAGTAGGTGCAGCCACATGACCTGGCCAATAAGATGGAAGTTATGTTGGTTAATTTCAAGTGTCAACTTGACTGGATTAAGGGATCCCCAGATAGTTGGCAAGGCATTATTTCCAGGTGTTTCTGGAAGAGGTTGACATTTGAGTTAGTGAACTGATTAGGGAAGATCCATTCTTACCCAGTGTGGAGTGCTCCATCCACTTTGCTGAGGACCTGGCGAGGACAAAAGGCAGAGAAGAGGTGAATTTACTCTGTCTCCTGAAGCTAAGGTACCTTTCTACTCTAGTCCTTGGGCGACAGAACTCTAAGTTCTCTGGCCTTTGGACTCTGGGGCATGTACTAACAGCCCCCACTTTCCCAGATCTGTGGCCTTGAATTAAGAGTCGCACCATCAGCTCCCCTGGTTCTGAGGCCTTTAGACATAATAGACTGAGCCACACTCCTGACTTCCTCAGTTCTCCAACCTGCAGTCGGCATATTATGGGACTTCTTAGCCCCCATATAATCATGTGAGCCAATTCCCACAATAAGTCTCCCCTTATCTGTATCTATCTCTTTATAGATCTTTCTTATCTGTTATGGTTTGGATATAGAATGTCCTCTGAAAAGCTCATGTATGGATGTTCAGAGGTGATATAATTGAATCATGAAGGTTCCAATCTCATCAGTGGATAAATCCATTTTAATTGGAATGGATTTACTGGGTGGTAACCTAGGCAGGTAGGGTATGACTGGAGGATGTGGGTCACTAGGGGTGTGGTTTTGGGGACTATATATGTCCATGGATTACCTTCTTTCTCTCTCTCTGCTCTGACCTCTATAATGTGAGAGCAGAGCTCTTGCACTCTTCTCTCTCTGCTTCTTGCCACCATACCCAGAGCACTGCAGACTTTTCCTGACCTAACATGGACTCCGGCCTCTGAAATCTCCAGAATTGTGAGCAAATAAATCTTCCTTGTTCTAAGTTATGGTCACCAGGTATTTTGGGTCATAACAGCAATGAGAATGCTGACTAAAACACTCATTTATATCTATCTATCTCTCATCTATATCTAACTGTAAATCCATCCATCCATCATCTACTTACTGATGGATTCTGTTTTCTGCAGAACCCTGACCAGTACAAAAAGCAAAGGTGTAGGTGGTATTAACTAGAAGGCTTCTTTAAAAGCATTGACTCCTCTGTGCATGCAGGGAAAAACCCTTCCTGCCACTTCAGTTTTCTTCGTTCTTTTAACCTACAAGTGGGTAGTAATGGCTGGAGCTACATCATCTGTCTTAGGCCATGAGGTGATGTTCAGGCTAGAAGCCACATACTAGGTTGATAAAGCAGAACACAGAAGTCTGGGACCCTGAAGACCACCAAACCAGTTCTTCCTTTGGATTATTGCAGAAGAGTGAAATATATAAATGTCTGTTTTGTTTAAGCCACAGATTTAAAAAATGTATTGTCTTCTATTTTATATACCATTTACTCTTTTAAAAGATCTGGTTGCCTGTGAGTAATTACTTAATATTCTGTTCAGATATTGAGTCCATTTGATGACAGACAACCTAACAATTTGACTTTTTCTAGGGGAGTTGGCATTGCTGTTTTGTAATCAATGACTAGTTTGCTAGTTCTAGGTAAGCTAGAAATAACCTGGTGGCCATTCCTCACTGCGATGTGTCACTACTTGATCCAGTCTTGACCAGGAGGGGTTTCTTACAAAAGTGCTAATCAGGAACATCAGCTCTCCTTGTGCCTCTTACTTTCTATTAGATCCTTGACTTCATTTCTTCACTTGCCCAAAGTAAGCACCTTGTATCATGCATGCATCTCAATACTGTTGGCAAGAACAATAAATCAAATGACAATTATAAATTAAAAAGCCAGATCAATATATTTGATGATGGTGACAGAAAATTCCACTGATAATGAATATTTCGTCTATGACCTTAATGATTTAGCTCATGGGTCAGCAAAGTTCTTCTGTAAACAGCCGGATAATGGATATTTTAGGCATTGCAGACCATGCGGTTTCTGTTCCAGCTACTGGATTTTGCCATTGTAGTACAAGAGAAGCCAAAGATAAACACATGAGTTTGTGTTCTAATAAAACTTTATTTACAATAACAGGTGACAGCACTGGATTTGGTCCACAGGTACTATAACAACCTGTATTAGTCAGCTTTTTCATCACTGTGACCAAAATACCTGACAAGAACAACTTAGGGAAGGAAAGTTTATTTGGGCTCATGGTTTCAGGGGTTTGGTTCTCAGTCAGCTAGCTCCAAGGCAGAGACATCATGGTGGCAGCATGGTGTGGCACTGAAAAGCCCCTCCACTCACAGCAGCCAGAAGCAGAGGAAGAGAGAGGAGGGGACCAGGGATATATATAGTTCCCAAGGCCATGCTCCCTGTGACACACCTCCTCCAGCCACATCCCCCCTTTGAACCATCCTGCTCTGGGGACCATGCTTTTAACACATGAGCTTCAGAAGGGACATTCCAAACCCACACTGTAGCACAAGCCCTGATCTAAAGGAAAGGTTCTGAAGCAAGAGGCTGAGCACTCTGAGTGCTCGGGACTGTGGAAAGACATTGGCTGAGGAGGCAAGCTGAGGCTGTGCAGCCATCGCTGAAGCAGTGATGATATGAAGAGTTGTCAGAGTAGAGCCTGGGATGCTGAGTGGTACTGGGAACTGCTGTGACCAGAGGATGCCTGGCGTCTCAGCAATGTCAGGTCTGCAGCACATGGGAATAGAAGCTTTTTGGAGGCAAACCAGTGGGGAATTTTTTTTTTTCTGAAAACAAGAATAAGAGCTTTTGCAAATAAAAGTATGACTCTGCTCAGTTACTCTCTTCTCTCTGCATGTGTCTAAGGAATCTAAGGCACATGGAGTATGTAATAACTTCATAAGCAGGTCCTCTGTATATCACACTGTGCGAGGAGCCAGGCTCCTCTCTACCTGGCTGGAAATATAATGAATACTAAGAGAATTGATGCAAGTTAAGACAGGGCTGATTGCAACTGACCTGTCAGGAGGGGCCATTACAGCCAGGACAATCCAGAAAGCCAGATCCTATGTAGAAGACAGGATGCAAAGCAACAGATGGGGGAAAGGGTATTGTCTGAGGCACGGATGGCAGAGGCAAGGGAAGACATTTGAGATGTGCTGTGTGGGCTGGCAGACGAGAACGCCGGCGTGCGTGCTCCTGGAGTGGAGTCTCTGGACAAAGAGGCTGTCCCTGTTGGCTGCAGCAAAACCGGAGCTGCTGCTTAGCAGTTTGGGAAGCAGATGACAGAGCCACCTTGGTGAGCCAGAGAGGTTCCTAAGCCTGGCAGCAATCTTCTGGGATGAGTCTTCTTGCAGTATTTCTTGGTGCACAGAGCAGGACACATTTAAGTGAGAAAAGAGCTGGAAGTTTAATGCAATGATCGGTTCCGGGTTGGCAGTCAGTCTGGGTTGGAGGGATCCCTGGGTGGGCCAATAAACTGACAGTTCTTCACATCAATATATTTTTTGTGTGTGGTACTGGGGATTGAACCCAGGGGCATTCTACCTCCAAGATACATCCCTAGCCCTATTTTTATTTTGAAACAGGGTCTTGCTGGGTTGATGAGAGTCTCACTTCTTGCTGAGGCTGTCCTCGAATCTGCGATCCTCCTGTCTCAGCCTCCCAAGTACTGGGATTACAGGCATGTGCCACCACACCTGGCTCAATATTCTTTATATTTTGTTTCACACTTAATGGGGGACAGGGATAAATAGATTTTCTACCAAAACTATAACTTTTTAAGTTCAAAATAAGGAGTTTATTAATTGAATTGTACCAAATACAAAATGAACTTATTGAAAATTATCACAAATTTAGGATAATGATTATCACTGGTTTACAGATGTTTATTTAGTAAAATTGAGTATGAAATATGTTGAAATTTACCCCTTTTAACCCTTTGTGGGGGAGGGCAGTGACCTACTCATGTTGCAGAATATCATAGTGATAGAAAAAGAGGGGGAAGCTAGGAAAATATAAAAATATGGATTTTGTGAGACATTAGCCTGGAAGTGACCATTGGAACCATGAGTTGAATATTCCCAGAGGAGAAGAATACGTGGAAGTTAACAAGGAGAAAAGGCCCTGTGGCCCTGTAAGTGCATCAGTGGGGCCTGCATTCAGCTACATACCATAGAAGCAGCGGCTTACCCTGTCCAGGCTTCTAGAGAGACCCCATGATGACTTCTGTGGCCTGTGATCCCTCGGTCTTTCTCCACCACTACCCTTAGCTTGTGGCTACTGGTCTCAAAGTAGTGCCTGCACCTCCAGGCATGATGTCCACATACCAGGCAGGAAGAAAGGAAGAAAGGAAGGAAGGAAGGAAGGAAGGAAGGAAGGAAGAAAAGAAGAAAGAAACAGTTGCCAGATTTGCAAACAGAAATGTAGGGTTCCTCAATAATTTGAATCTCAGCTAAACAATGAATAATGTTCTAGTATAATTCCTGTATTTGGCAACCTTAGCAAAACAGAAGGCAAAGACCTGAGAAGACACAGAACTGAGTGCAGCCCGTCACCAGACTTCCTGTCGGTCTTGCCCAGGAGCTCCAGCTCATGTGCTATTGGGCCTGACCATCCCCTGCTGCAGGGGAGTCTGGGAGATGAACAATTTTAAAAAGGCTCATTGAGGAACTGAATAAAAATGAATATGGCGAGAATATATACTGTGCAAGCAATCAACAGGGTCTTCCAGAGGGGATAAACTGAGTCCAGAGGCAGAAGGAAGCAGGGATTTCATAACAAGAGCTAACATTTACTGAGGGCTTTCAACTTAGCAGTCACTATTCTGAATACTGTGTAGATCATCAAACAATGCCTAAGGTAGGTCATGGAAATGCTTTGTAGATAATCACAACTACCTCGAAAGGTTAGGTATTATTATTATGCTCACTTTTACAGAAGAGGAAACTGAGGCATAGATGAATTAAACCCAGGATCAGGGTCACCTACCTCTGTGTGATAGAATCAGAGTCTAAGATTTCATCATATAGAACAGTGTCCAGGTGACAAATACACGCTTGAGACATGACAGTCCAGCACAACAGCGGGGGGCCCACGGAGCCTGCCCGCAGCAGCACAAGGACCAGCAGCTTCTCTCGGGAATTCCAGCATGGGACTCTTGCATGGCTTGGAACACAAGCTTTCTTGGATTAGGGTGAACTGAATGATATCCTGGTTTGTCTGGAACTGAGGAAGTCCCTAGGCTGTGAGGATTTCAGTGCTAAAACCTGGAAGTCCCTGGGTAGACCAGGATGTGTAGGTTATTCCACTGCACATAGAAGACTCACTTTCTTTAAGAGCCTCGATCTTGGTCCTAAACCATTATGGGAAACAAAGGCAAGGCAAGAAATTACTTCAGCTAAATAAATATGTTTTTGTATGATTTAAAAAGAAATCTCTAGCCGGTCCTAGTGGCACACATCTGTAATCCCAGTATTTGGGAGGCTAAGACAGGAGGATTGCAAGTTCAAGGCCAGCCTCAGCAACACAGCAAGACTCTCAGCAACTTTGCAAGACCCTGTTTCAAAATAAAAAATAAAACAGGGCTGTGGGTGTAGCTTGGAGCTAGAATGCCCCTGGATTCAATTAAAAAAAAAGTGGAAGGAAGGAATGAAGGAAGAAAAGAAGGAAGGATGAAATCTCAGTGTATGTAGTGAAAGACACCAGCCTAAAAGTTGAGGGGCTTATTTTCATCTCTACCTGGACTTGTAACTTACTCTGGGACCTTAGGCAATTTGATTTAACATCCTGGCTCTCACTCTCCTCATCGACAAAACACAGAAGGTAAATTTCATAATTTCTTTTGATTCTCAAATTCCAGAATGAGACAGTCTTGACTGTCCCTTGACACAGGAGCCTTCTATGACTGAGAATCTATGTGAATAAGTAGGCAATTCTCTTATACCCCAAATTCCTTCGGGTTTGGATTCAAGTCTATTGGGACCATCAAGAAAGAAAAAAATGAATTTAATTATAAAATTTTGGTTTAAATCTAATGATCCATTAAAAGGCGATGTAGGATTTCAGTGGATATGAATGAAGGAATATGGAAAACTAAAGGTAGCATGTTTCCTTTACATTCTTGTTGACTCCTTTCCAAATTCTACCAAAATGAGATAACCTCTTTCTTGAGGTTCTAGATAACTGTCTGTATCCAGCATTTTAGGCTTAATCCATATACAGTATTTATATTGTATTCCTAGATTTCTTGATATATATATATCAAGAAATATGTGTGTGTGTGTGTGTGTGTGTGTGTGTGTGTATGTGTTATTGGGCTTCTGCTATGAGACTGCATTGGGCCAAGAGCTGCGGGGAAACGAAAATGAATGCTAGACAGTTTCTTGTCTTGGGAATTTATCGGTGAAGGAGTTAAGATTTATACACATTGCTAATACAGAATATAGAAAAATATACAAAAAAGTGCAAAAAAGATATATTCTATGAGGACTGAACACACATTCTACATTTCTTGTTTTCAAATCCTCTGCCCCTTCATTCCTACCAACATATCCCAGGCATAGCATCATTTTTGGCACTCAAGGTACAATTTCATTGCTTCCCAAATCCAGAAGTAGTACAAAATGTTTCTGTCAAATTGGGTCCTGATTTTTAGTACTGAAATATGGAGTTGATTAAGAATAGAAGCGACGAGTATTGGCTAAAGTTATAGAAGTGTCTTCACGGAAGAGGTAGGACTTAGATTTAGAGAGTGTTAGACTTGGACGAAACTTCAGAAATCATGTAGCCCAACCCTTCTTCGTCCAGGCCAGGGAGATGAATTGGCATGCCCGGGCATAATTCTTAGGCAGAAGAGAGCCAAGGATGGAAGGCACGGCTCCTGGCTCGGTCCAGGGTTTCCACTGTGTGCAGAGGTGTCGCTCCCAGGATGTGCTGCCTTCATTCATCAGGATACAGTTACTTCCGCCCATTACCTTCCTAGCAGGATGAGCGATGGGAACACAGTCTTGTCCTCACTAATAAATAAGACAACGTGTAACTGTACATGTTGAGGGAGAAGATGGGGTATATTTGGAGGATCAGAAAGTAGGAAGGATCAGTGCTTGAGAGTGGAAGGATATAGCTGGGGTGGGGGCTGAGCAGATAAGAGAGAGTGGTGTCAGATGGAATAGAGGGTCTCAAAGGGAGAATAGGGAGACAGATTAGTACAACATGGAGTCAAATTATCTTGGCTCAAATCCTGGTCTGACCTTGTTTCTTAAGACCTAAGTTTGCTCATCCTTGAAATGGGTACAATAGTATTACCCAAGAAGGATCATCAGTAATACATTTTTTCTTGAACAGAGAATGAACATGGCAAAATCAGTACCATATCTTGGAAGAAGATGTCTAAAATAAACTGCCCAACTGTTTGAAAGAAATTTTTTTAAAGAGGAAGTTGGTATAATCCTTAGGAAGAAATTGTACAAAAAATAGGGATCTGAAGACACCGCAAACCCAAAGGGAGGACAAGCTCCCCTCACATGGATGAGACAACCAGGGAGTATTAGTGATGGGGGAAGAATGACACAAAATCAGGGGAGGTGCAGCCGGGGGGTTCCAAAAGGCTGGGGCTGCACATGTGTCTAGCAGTGCCAACCTGCACAACATCACAGAGGCCCTGGAAAGGACACATATGCTGTGACCTATGCTGTGGTTTGAATGCATCCCTCCAAGTTCATGTGCTGGGAACTCAACCCCCAAAGCAACAGTGTTGAGAGGTGGGCCTTTTGTTTTTTTAAAGTACTGGGTATTCAACCCAGGGGCATTCTACCTCTGAGCTACACCCCAGCCCTATTTTATTTTTAATTTTTGAAACAGGGTCTCACTAAGTTGCCGAGGCTGGCAAGGAACCTGCGATCCTCCTGTCTCAGCCTCCCAAGTACTGGGATTATAAGCCTGTGCCACCACGCCCAGCAAGGTGGGAACATTAAGATGTGATTAGGTCAGGAAGACTCCACTTTTATGAATGAGTCAATGTCGTTATCGTGGGACTGCATTAGTTATCAAGTGGGATTGTTCCTGGAAGAGTAGATTTGTTTTAAAAGCACGCTTGGCCTTCTCCTGCCCTCACACTCTTGCCCTTCTGCCTTCTGCCTTCCGCCACGGGGTGACACAGCAAGAAGGTCCTTGCAAGATGCTGGTACCTTGATATTGGACTTACCGGCCTCCAGGATTACAAGAGATACATTCCTTTTTTTTTTTGCGGTACCTTTTTTAATATAAATTTCCCAGTTTACGGTATTCTGTTATAGCAGTGCAAAACAGACAAGACATCAAGCAAGGAGGACTGACATCCACCTGGATTTGGGGCAGATGGTGAAGCAGATTCTTGGATTAGAAAATGAAAGACAGGCCGGGCGTGGTGGCGCACGCTTGTAATCCTAGTACCTGGGAGGCGGAGACCGGAGGATCCGGGTTCGTGGCCAGCCTCAGCTACTTAGTGAGGCCCTCCACAACTTAGTGAGACCCGGTTTCAAAATAAAGGCTAAAAAAATAGGGCCGGGGGTGTAGCTCGGAGGTGGAATGCCCCTGGGTTCAATCCCCAGTACTGCAAAAAAAAAAAAAAAAAAAATGAAAGACAAAGTGGTCCACTAAGGAAATAAAGTTCTGAGACCTGAATGCCTGGACCTGCATTTAGTTTTTACCACTTATTCAGCAAATCCCTGGTGGACATTTCTAATCAAGGTTTTTTTTTCTCCCCAGAATCGAGTGTGCCTATGAGCCACTTACAGCCCTCCTTCAACACATGGATTCTGGATTCGGATTCCACAGCCCTGAGGTGAGGCCCAAGAGTTTACATGTAACAAACCCCAGGTGATCCTGCTGCGGGCACTTAGAGAAACACTGACTGACCTGCCTGAGCCTCACAGGGTCCTCATCTATACAACATGGGTAATAATATGGCAGTGATCTATACCTGTGTGGGTTGAATTGTGTCCCCTGAAAAGATATGTTCAAGTATTAACCCCTGTGAATGTAACCTTATTTGAAAATAGGATTGTTACAGATTTATAAAAAATAAGTTAAGATGAAGTCATACTGGGTTCAGGTGGCCCTAATCCAATGATTGGTGTCCTTATAAGGAGAGAAGGACATGGGGAAGGCAGCCATATGCAGATGGAAACAGAGATTTGGAGGGATGTGACTACAAGCCAACGGTTGTCACCAAGGTGTCTGCAAGGAAAAGAGGCCAGAAGACATTCTCCACTAGAGCCCTTAGAGAGAGCATGGTCCTGCTGGCACCCTGACTTCAGACCTGATCCCCCAAATCTGTGAACCTTGGTTTATGTTTTAAGCCACCTAGTGTGAGGTACTTGCTATGGCAGCCCTAGGAAATGAATATAATACTTAGCGGGGTTGGTAAAAGAATCACCTGAATTGTTATGATGGTAAATTGGTACATATGCTTTTAAATTTATTTATTTATGTTTATAGTTTTATTGTTGCATTGAAACTATACATCATATTGAGATTCAAAAAGTCATATGAACATACATGCACATATCACTTGGTGGATTCCCCTCTGTATCCCACCCCACTCCCCCTTCTTCCCTCCTCATACGTATTAGTGAGATTGGTAGTGACATCTTCATGTATGTATTTCCCCTTCCCACCTAAACTGGTACATATTTTAAAGAAAGAAGGCAGAAAGCATTTGCCTACTTCTCATATGGTGTTCACTTTTACATGGGTATTTCTCATGCGTCTTAGATAAAAATTAACTTAGGGCTTGTTTAGTCTGTTTTCTGTTGCTATAACAAAATTCCCAAGACTAGGAAAAGTTTAAAGAATATAAATTTATAGGCATGGTGGTGCACACCTATAATCCCAGTACTTGGGAAGCTGAGACAGGAGGATCACAGGTTTGAGGCCAGTGTGTGATAACTTAGTGAGATCCTGTTTCAAAATAAAAAAATAAAATAAAATAGGGCTGGGGTAGAACTCAGTGGTTGAACTTCCCTGGGTTCAACCCCAAGTACACCAAACAACAAAAATAATAGAATTTTATTTGGCTCAGGAGTCCCAAGTCTGGGAAGTCTAACAGCACGGTACTACTGCTTAGCATCTGGTGAGGACCTTCTTGCTGCATCATAACGTGGTGGGACAGAGTGTGCTAGGGCTGTCTCCCTTTCTCTTCTCATAAAGCCACCAATGCCATCCTGGGGGCCCTATTCTTATGATCTTGCCTAACCCTAGTTACTTTCCAAAGGTCTCACCTCCAAATTCCATTAACATATGACTTTGGGGGTTAAATTTCTAACACATGAATTGCAGTGGACATACTCAAACAATAGCAGGAATTTTGTAAACTATCCTAAGGGTGTCTTAGGGAGAATGACAGTATTTTTGAAAGAAACATTGAAATAAACAAGTGTCGATCCAAGCTCTGGTCTTAATTCTTCCACGCACTGGTTGTGACCATGGCCATGTCAGGACAATTTCTGCCTCTCAGTTTTCTTCTGGAGATAAAGAAATGCCCTCTTTCCAGAGCTATAAGACCACGTGATGTAATGAACATCGGAAACTTTTCAACAGGCTCTAAAATGCTGTGTGAGTGTAAGGAATTATTGCATAATTGCTATTGTTGTTGTCATTATTTTTAGTTTTCATTAAGATCATGTATGAAAACTTACTGAAGGAGTCACTCTTGAAATACTACCTGCAACTCATGGCTCTTCACGTGAGAAGAAACGCCAATGTGGGCTGACTGTGAACCATGGGGGTGTTGTGGGTGAGAGGAAGGAGGGAGAAGAAGAGAATGACTTTTTTTGGTCAGAGAGTGCTTATGCCCCTAAGGGGAGGGGTTTTGAAGATAGCCTGGGTCTGTTGCTGAGGTTATTCTGAGGGCTATGGGTGGGTCTCAGAGAAAACATACTAGAAGCAGCAATGGCAGGGCAGATGTCACACCCCATCTGTAGGATAAGATGTCACAGGCCAGGTTGTGGCACCAAGGGGCAAAGTCGAGGGCTCTGCCTGCTTAAGCAGAGTGGCTTTGGCACGCTATGTCATGGGTGCAGAGCTGTTTAGTAGATGGCCCACAGGAAGCAGCAGCTGGGACAATGGTGATGTGCCTACATGCCAGCCCTTGAGTGCTCAGTGAAGCAAAGGTTCCAGATCAGAACAGAAGACAAAGTGGGTAGCCAATACCATGCTGGCTGAAAGGCTTGTCCAG
This sequence comes from Glis glis, assembly GCA_004027185.1. Lineage (NCBI taxonomy): Eukaryota > Metazoa > Chordata > Mammalia > Rodentia > Gliridae > Glis > Glis glis. Next base: position 21,235 of record PVJS01005029.1, read on the forward strand.
GGACACTTGTGATTCTGAGATTCCTGTCGCAGAAAAGGTCCAGATTTGGGGCTCAGTGTAAAGTGGGGGGTGAGTGAGAGAGCCAAACAGTGCGCTGGCTAGTTCAACAATTCCCTCTCCATCTGCTTGTTATGGGCTGAATAGTTTTCCCCAAAAATAGATATGCTGCAGTCCTCACCCCAGGCCCCCGGATGTGACTGTTCTGGATACAGGATCTTTAAAGAGGTGATTGAGGTAAAATGTATAGTCCCTATTCCAATCGGACTGGTGTCTTTATAAGAAGAAGAGATTTGGTCACATGGAGAGACACCATACACACGTGCACACAGAGGACAGACCAGGTGAGGACACTGAAGAGGACGCCATCTGCAAGCCAAGGAGAGAGACCTCAGAGAACCAAACCTGCAGACGTCATGTTCTCAGACTTCCTGCCTCCGGAACTCGAGAAGGTAAAACTGTTGTCTAAAGCACTCAGTCTGTGATATGTTGTTATGCCGGGCCACGTGAGCCAACACATCTCTTCATCTTCTTATTCTCTGCGAAAACTTAAAGGAGATTTTCTTCTCAGAGGGAAAACCTATTCCAAACAACAGAGAACAACCTCTTCCTTCCCCTTCCACGGAGTGTCCAAGATGCCAGGGGAACTGTCAATCTCTCGTAGCTCAAAACAGCCCACAGCATGAATGCAGAACTCCAAGTGTCAGGCAGGAGGTGGCCAGCAGTGGTGACAAGCACCTTCTGGTGTGGGAATACTCTTGTCTGGTTCTGAAATTAACGAGAGCAGGAAGGAGTTTCATGAATATTTCAAGAAAGAAATGTCTCTTACCCCATGGGACACATGCTTTAAGTTTCACGTCTACATTTGCTGGTTAGTAAGAGTTATCCTGGCTTGTCCATCTCAGAATTAGCTTTCATTGGGAAAGGGAAAAAGGGACCTTTTTTGTCTAACTTGGAGAATTCAGAAGCACCCTTTTCTATCTCCCATGGTAATGAAACTGAAAAGGGACATGGTAAGCCTACCATGGTAAGCCTTTTGAATTTCCTTTTGGGTTGTCATAAAGAAATACAGCTTTGAGATTTGAGGATGGCAAGGTGATCCCAGAACGCAGAAATGAAGAGGTGGGGAAAAGTGAGCCGGGAGAGAGAAAAGCCTCAGAGGATGCGTCCGTGAGCTGCTCGCTGCTGGACCCTGTGGGTCACTTCCTCAGGGGCCCGCTAAGGATTCTGTCTCAAGATTGTCCTACCAAAGGATCAGAAGTCAGCTGGTTATTCACTGAACCCCATCCTCCACTGGTTAGGGATGTTGTTGTCATTTATCTTTCCTGCCGGTACAGGCTGTACCTACCCATCAGTCTCTGTGGTTTTCTCTGGCTTCCAAGAAATTCCAGAAGCAGCCAAGCAGGGGCATACAGTACCATGCTCATGATGTTGGAGCTAGCAATGTTTATGGAAAAGCCCACTGGAGCTGTTTTGAAATCAGATAGGTTCAAGGCATGGGACATGATACAGAGCATTCTAGGCAGAGCAAATGGCCAGTGCAAAGGTCTCAAGGCAGGAGCATGCCTGAGGCATTCAGGAATACAGGAAAGCCAATGGGCCTGAACCTGATATGCAAGGAAGACAATAGTGGGAGTTTTGGTTAAGAAGGAATGAGGGGCTGTCCTATGGGACCTGATTAGACTATTGGGAGGACTCTGGCCTTGACTCTGTGAGAGACATAGAAGCTTTGTAGAGTTTGACAGTATAACATGGTCTGCTTTATGTTCTAAGAGGCTCATTGGCTGCTGTGCTGAGAGTGGATTCAGACATGGGGAGAAATGTCCTGGAAGCTGTTTCTTTTTTTTTTTTTTTTTGTGGTACCGGGAATTGAACCCAGGGGCGTTCTACCTCTGCGCTACACCCCCAGCCCTATTTTTTATACTTTATTTTGAAACCGGGTGTCACGAAGTTGCAGAGGGCCTCACTAAGGAGAGAGAGAGAGAGAGAGAGAGAGAGAGAGAGAGAGAGAGACAGGGAGAGAGAGAGTGAGAGAGCTGAGGCTGGCCGCGAACCCAGATCCTCTGGTCTCTGCCTCCCAAAGTACTGGGATTACAAGCGTGCGCCACCACGCCCGGCCTGGAAGCTGTTTCTATCAGTCCAGGCAGGAGATGGAAACGGTTTGTATGCGGAAGGAAACAGTGGAGGGGGCAAGAAAGAATACACATTCTCTCTGATTCTCTCACCCCAGCAAGGTGGATTGTTGTGATTGCTATTGTTTAACCCTCTGAGACTTTAAAATCTGTCATAATTTACAGATGAGGTAATGATGAATCTTACAGATTAACGAGCTTGTACAGATTTCTGCCCCCTTAAGTGGTCAAACCAGTTTTAATCCAGGCTTCCAATTCCCGAGCCTTCATTCTTTACAACCCTCCCCCCAGGGGTCTCAGGAAAGCTATTTACCCTTTGTCTCTTGCATCATTAGCCATTAGCCTGGACATAATTACTGACAGTGGGAGAGGCTAGGAAGAGTAAATGAAAAGAACAAAAAGTCCATATGGTTTTTCTAACAGAGGGCCCATTTTTCTTACCACATTCCAAGATGCCGAACAAACTAGATGCAAGACTTCAGAAACTATATAACAGCAAATTATTGAGTTGGGAAGCAATAATTAGAAAGGAAATGAAGAAAATGGACGTTGGGGGCCTTAATGTGAAATATGACATTGATAAATCAAAGGAAGCCTTGAATTAGAGATGTGGATATTTCAACTGATTATCCAAGATAACTCATATCCTCCATTAACCTCGTCCATCTTGTTTTGCCTTTGTGAAGACAAAGAATATCTTCGCAAATTGCCAGGCCACAAGATTGAGGCTCCCAAATGTTTATCCAAAGGGGGTGGGGAAGAAGGGGAGGAAGCAGTCCGCAAATAATTTGCTTGTTAAGCAGCCTAGAGGAATGTTCTCCTTTCCACCGAAGCTGGTGCATTTGTGGGAAAGATAATGAGAGAGGTTCATGATGGATTTGACAGTAAGTCAAAAGTAAATAATAAGCCCAGGCTAGCAAAAGTTAGATCACATACCTTTATTTTTAGATGCTTATCCTAATAGTTGAGTTCTAAACAAAGTGCCACAAGACTGTGCAGAGAAGAGCAGAAGTGGCTCAGCTGCCCTCTCCTTCCCCACGATTCCAAAGCAAGTGGTGTTTATCTAAAGGACTTTGTTTTTCTGAGAAAGATGCCACTAGGGACACGAGGCATGTTGGGACATTAGTATAACCATGTGTGTCAAGATTGTTTTGATGCATATGAAGATGTGATGAGAGAGAAAGGAAGACCTCAGAAGTGGGAAGGGAACAGACACCATTGGATGATTCCTTTTCAGCCTCCACCCATCCTGGCAGGAGAGGGTCCCTCGGCGGAAGATGTAACACTGGGCTGAGCCAAATGTCCTAGTAGTCTGGAAAGTCTGACCACATGACAGGAGTTTGAACTGGAGCCAGGACACTTCTCGCAAAGCCCTGTGGGCAGACAAAGGGGGTTGAGTTTGTTTTGTATTGAATGTGTTTCTCAGGCATTTCCTAAGTGCTTTGGTACTTGTTTTCTGGCGGGTAACCTGTGCAAGTGTCCAGAGAATCCCCTCTGGCCATTCTCCAGACGGGGGTGGCTCTCCTGTTGGACTATCAGCTGACCAGTGCCAGGGCTTGGGGAAGTTGGTATGTCTTTTCCTAGTAAGCCAGCAACAATTCAAGTCTTTGTTTCTGCTTAGCTCAGGGTCTGTGATCAGCATGAAGGCCTGAGGCTTCTGCAGCTAACCTTCTACCAGCAGAGCATCTGCCTGTTGGGTGTTGAGACTTGCTCACTCATCCTTTTTTTTTTTCTGGTACTGGGGATTGACTCCAGGGACATTCTACCTCTGAACTACACCCCCAGCCCTATTTTTTATTCTCTATTTTGAAACAGGGTCTCACTAAGTTGTGGAGGCCTCACTAAGTAGCTGAGGCTGGCTGCGAACCCGGATCCTCCGGTCTCAGCCTCCCTCCCAAGTACTGGGATTACAAGGGTGCGCCACCACGACCGGCTTTGCTCATCCTTAAGATGAGCTCTGCATCCTCCACCAGTCTCCTTACCAGTCACATGCATGCCCCCTGGCCTTCACTTTTCATCTCTGAATAACTCTTCATGCAATAGCACCCTCCTAAATGGCCCTTACATTCCTCCTTATTATTATAATTATTTTTTTTGCGGTACCGGGGATTGAACCCAGGGGCATTTTACCTCCGAGCTACACCCCCGGCCCTACTTTTTATACTTTAATTTGAAACCGGGTCTCACGAAGTTGCGGAGGGCCTCACTAAGTAACTGAGGCTGGCCGCGAACCTGGATCCTCCAGTCTCTGCCTCCCAAGTACTGGGATTACAAGAGTGCGTCACCATGCCCGGCTCCTCCTTATTATTTTAAATCCCATTTATACGTATCTCTCCTGAAGCACTGTTCTACACGACTCATATGTTGAGTTGCATAACCCATCATTTCCCCCATTCTAACATTGGTTGCTTAAGAAACCAGGACTAAAACTGACATTTACTCTTAGGTCCCTATTGTTTTTTTTGTGTAGATATTTTCTCTTTTCTTTCTGCATAATTTCTCTGATATTAACCCTTTCTCAATCTATTAACCCGTATTTCATATGCCAGTGGAGGCCATTAGAGAAATTTCCCTTCAGATTTTTTTGCCCAGTTTAAAACTTAATGCACCCACCATTGAATATATAAGGTAAACCTTCCAACCTCCCTCCCTCCCTCTCTCCCTTCCTCCCTTCTTTCCATCCATCATTTTTGTTGTGCAAACTCTTAACATCCACTGTCTTTACATTTTATAAGACTATGGTATATTGTCATTAATTGTAGTCACCATGCTGTAATAAATCTCTTGAACCTATCCCTCCCATCTAATTGCAATTACAAATCCTTTGACCAACACCCCCCATCACCCCAACTTCCAGTAACCACCATTCCACTCTCTACTTCTCCAGGATAATGTTTTTAGATTCTATGTATGTGTGAGATCAAGCAGTTTTTTGTCTTTCTGTGCCTGACTTATTTAACTTGACATAATGTCCTCGAGGTGCATCAACATTGTCACAAACAACAAAATTTTCTTCTTCATGGCTGCATAGTATCCATTGTATAATATACTGTATTTTCTTTATCCATTGATGATGAGTTGATTCCATATCTTGACTATTGTGAATAGTGTTGCAATAAATAGGAGAGTACAGATGTCTCTTCAACATACTGATTTCATTTCCTTCGGATGTGAACCCGGTAGTGGGATTTCTGGATCATAACTTAGTTCTGTTTTTAATAATTTGCGGAACCTCCATACTGTTTTCTATAATGGCAGTGTGATTCTTTCAACTTTGTTTACTTTGTTCAAAATTGCTTCGGCTATTTTGGGTCTTTGGTGGTTTCATATGAGTTTTAAAATTGTCTTTTCTATTTCTGTGAAGAATTCATTGGTATTTCGATAGGAATTACTTTGAATTTGTAGATTGCCATGTTAAGTATAGGTATTTTGATCATATTTATTCTTCTAATCCATAAACGAGGTATATTTTTTATTTATTTATTATTTATTTTTGGTTTCCTTCATTGCTTTGTAGCTTTCATTGTAGAAATCTCTCAATTCTTGGTTAAATTTATTCCTAAGTATTTTAGTTTTATAGCCATTTTAAATGGAATTGTTGTCTTCTTTTTCTACGTACTAGGAGTATGCAAGATTGATACTGATTTTTATATCGATTTCATATCCTGTAATTTTTCTAAATTAAATTATTAAGTCTAGTGCTTTTGGGTGGAATATATATGATTTTCTGCATACAAGATCATGTTGTCTGCAAACAGGAATAATTTAACTTACTTCTTTATGATTTGGGTGCCTTCTATTTCTTTTGCTTGCCTAATTGCTCTGGCTAGGACTTCCAATAATATGTTGATAGAAATGTTACCAAGGTTTGTTGATTTTGTTTAACTTTTCAAAAAACCAACTTTTTGCCTCCTTCATCTTTTGTTTGTCTAGTCTATTTCATTTGTTTTTGTTCTGTTTTTATTATTTCTTCTCCTAATTTTGGGTTGAATGTTTTATCTTTCTTTTTGTTTTTTTGAGGTCCAGTGATAGATTGTTTATTTGAGAACTTTCTTCTTTTTTGATGTAGGTTTTCATTCTTATAAACTTCCCTCTTAGAATTACTTTTGTTGAGCCAGGCGTGATGGCACATGCTTGTAATCCCAGTACTTGGGAGGCTGAAACAAGAGGATCGCAGGTTCAAGGCCAGCCTTAGCTACTTAGTGAGACCCTGTTTCAAAATAAAGAATAAAAAAATAGGGCTGGGGGTGTAGCTCAGAGACAGAATACTCCTGGGTTCAATCCCCTGTACTGCAAAAAGAAAAGAAGGAAAAAGGAAAAGAATTACTTTTGTTGTATCCTATAGGTTTTGGTATGTTGTATTTCCATTTTCATTAGTCTCAAAATTTTTAAATTCCCCCTTTTAACTTATTGACTTACTGGTTATTCAGGGATATGATTTATTTATTTATTTATTTATTTATTTATTTATTCATTCATTCATTCATTTTTGGTATTGAGGATTGAACCCAGGGCATTCTACCACCAAGCTACACTCCCCAACCTGATTTTAATTCTTACTTGGAAACAGGGTCTCACTAGGTTGCTGAGAGCCTCTCAAAGTGCCAAGGCTAGCTTTGAACCTCCAATCCTCCTGTCTCAGCTTCCCAAGTACTGGGATTATAAGCATGCATCACTATACCCAGCTTGTTTAATTTAATTTCCATGTATTTGTAAAGTTTCCAAATTTCCTTCTGTAGTTTATTTTAGTTTTATACCATTGTGGTCAGGAAAAAAATACTAGATATGATTTCAATCTTCTTAAAATTGTTGACTTGTTTCGTGGCCTAACATTGGTCTATTCTGGAGAAGGTTCTGTGTGCCACTAAAAAGAATGGATATTCTTTAACTATTGGCTAGAATGTCTTATAAATGTTGGTTAGATCCATTTTTGTCCTGAGTAGTTTAAATCTGATATTTCTTTATTGATTTCCTGCTTGGATGATCGGCCTGTTGCTGAAAGTGGGAAGTTAAAATCTTCTATTATTGTCTATCTTGCCCTGTAGACCTATTAATACTTGCTTTGTATGTTTAGGTGCTCTGATGTTGGGTGCATATATAATTATTATTGTTATATCCTTATGCTGAATTGACCTCTTTATCATTATATAATGACTTAATTTGTGGCGTTTTACAATTTCTGACCTGAAATCTCTTCCATCCTGCTTTTTGGTTTCTCTTTGTGCAGAACATCTTTTTTTCACTCCTTTACTTTTAGTTTATGTGTGTGTGTTTAGAAGTAAAGTGAATCCCTTGTAGCCAGCATATAGTTGTGTCCTGTCTTTTTATCCATTCAGCCACTCTATGTGTTTTAATTGAAGAATTTAACTTATTTTTAAGGTAATTAAAATTTTATTGGTGAATAATTAGTATATGTAATAGTGGGACTCATTGTGACCTATTCATACTGCATGTAACATAATTTCATTCCCACTACCTCTACATGCCCTTCCCTCCTCCCTTCCTCTTGATCCCCTTTCTCTCTTTCAGCAGTCTTTCTTCTATTTTTATGAGATCAATTTCCCCCTTTTTTCTCTCTTGCTTCCACATAATGAGAAAAAACATACCACCTCTGACTTTCTGAGCCTGGCCTATTTTGCTTAACATGTTGTTCTCCAGTTCCATCTATTTTCCTGGAAATGACATTCTTCTTTAGGGGTGAAAAAACTCCATTGTGTATATATACCATGGTTTCTTTATCCATTCATCTGTTGACCAACACTAAGTCTGGTTTCATAACTTGGAAATTGTGAATTGTGCAGCTGTAAACATGGGTACGTACCACTGTAGTATGCTGACTTTAATTCTTTGGATAAAATACTGAGGAGTGGCATAGCTGGGTCATATGATGATTCCATTCCTAGTCCTTTGAGGAAACTCCATACTGATTTCCATAGTGGTTATACTGATTTACAATATCACTAAGAGTGTATAAGAATTCTTTTTTCCCTTTGTCCCCATCAGCATCTGTTGTTATTTGTATTGATGATTGCCATTCTAACTGAAGTGAGATGATATCTCAGTATAGTTTCAATTTGCATTTCCCTGATTCCTAAAGATGTTGAACATCTTTTCATATATTTGTTTGCCATTTGTATATCTTCTTTTTTCTGTTTAGTTCACCCACTTATTAATTGGGTTGTTTGGGGGTTGTGTGTGTGTGTGTGTGTGTGTGCGTGTGTGTGTGTGTGTATGTTTTGTCCTTTATGTATTCTGGATATTAATCCTCTGTTTGAAGAGTAGCTGGCAAATATTTCTCTCATTCTGTAGGCTTTCAATGCTATCATTTTTTTTCCTTTTCTGTGAAGAGCCTTTAATTTAATGCCGTCCCATTTATTAATTCTTGATTTTATGTTTTGAGTTATAGGCATCCTATTGAGGAAGTCATTGCCTGTACCTATATATCAGAGTGTTTTCCCTATGTTTGCTTCTAGAAGTTGCAATTTCTAGGTTTGATCCT